>PVLA01005556.1:0-143627 GCA_004027455.1 Hydrochoerus hydrochaeris
AGGCAGAGACACAGATGACCCCAGCGAGTGTAGACAGAGGCCCAGAGACAGCCAGCCAGCACGGCCTGCAGCAGGAACTAAAGGCATAAGTGCAGCAAACCTCCCAGGGCCTGGCATTTCCTCCTGCATCAATGCCACCACTCCGTAAGAGGAGACCGCGATGTGGGTGGCTTGGGAGCCCATAGGAGCACAAGCTGTGGTTACTGGACCCCACCGCCAACCCAGGTCTGGAGGGACAGCCCCTGGCTGCAGGCTGGGCAGCAGGGACCCAGCGGGGGACAGGGTGGCGGCACCCTGGCAAGTTACTGTTCCATCGAGTGTCCAACGGACGCAAGTAAAGGGACCTGAGGAGCGGCAGACTTCCTGAAGAGTCGGCCAGCAGGGTGCGGGCTGGGACTCTGGGGAAGTGGAGAGATGGGGCCCTCACCCCCTTGCAGATGGCCACTGCTTCCCGGGAGAGGGACTTGGGGTAAGTGACCGTTTGCTCCATGATGGCCTGGAACAGCTCCTCCTCATCCTCTCCATCAAAGGGTGGCTACGGAAGTGGAAGGAATACAGTCAGAAGCCCCCCTTCCTTCCACCCTGCTCACCCACCATGACCATGATCACCCACTGATGCCACCTCCACAGCCATCCCCACTGACACCGACAGCTTCCTGGTGGTGCAGCTGACCGGGCTGCCAAAGCCTGGCTGGCTCTCTATCCACTATGCAAATCACCAGGGCACTCATGAGGCAGTATGTCACTTAAACAGAGGAGAGGAAAGCTTGCGGGAAGACTGTAAGCGCCCTCTTCTCATGGGCTCAGGGCCTCCCAGGCTCCTGGGGTGAGGGCAGGCAACACTAGAGCAAGCTTCATCACCTGAAGTCCAGGTGGTGTGTGTGGACCAATGAGGGGACAGCAGCTTTGGACAGGAGAAAAACTGGCCATGTTCCTCAGCTGGAGCTGCCCAACGAAAGCTAGCCTCTGCTCCAGTTAAGAACAGAGGCAACAAACTGCCACAGCTGTGCCTGTGACACTGTCACCAGGAGCAGTCCCAGGTATTTCAAATCATCACTCCTCCCTCAAAATCACTGTCAGATCTTCCTCTGTACTTCGTGCTACTGTTAGAACCAATTGTTTAATGGGCTGCTTAAAAAAAAACGGAACATGTAGCAGGGTGTGGTGGCTCAGGCCTGTAATCCCAGCACTGAAGAGGCTAAGTCAGGAGGACAGTTGTGAGTTTGAGACCAATCTGGGCTACAAAGTGAGCTCAAGGCCTGCCTGAACTGCATAGAAAGACCCTGTCTCAAAAAGACAAAAAAAAAAAAAAAAAAGGAACATGTTCCCATACTCCAACTTCTCATATCTAGATAGCTTATATATTTAATTTAGTTTGGTTAGATGAATTGGACTTTAAGTTTGGTAACTGTATTTCAATGATTGCCTTCTTTGGTCATTCATTTTACTTTATTTTATTTTATTTTATTTTATTTTATTTTATTTTTGCCTTGTTGAGACAGGGTCTCACTATGCAGTTCAGGCTGGCCTTGAGCTCACTTTGTAGTCCAGGCTGGTCTCAAACTCACAACTGTTCTCCTGCCTCAGCCTCCCGAGTGCTGGGATTACAGGTGTGAACCACCAAACCCAGTTTAGTATTTTATTTTGTGCACATGAAGACATTATCTTGAGAAAGGGTTCATAGGTTTTGCCAGACTACTAACATGGCCCATGATGTCAAACAAAAACAAGAAACTAGCAGTAACAAAAAAAAAGATGAAGAACCCCTGGGCTGCGAGGGAAGACACGGCTTCAGGACCTCGGACAGCGGCGCACCCAGCGAGTCTTGGCCAACGAAGCTTTAGCCCCCAGCCCTTGCATATCTTGATCCCAAAGGCAGGGAGCTCAGTCCTGTGCCCCTTTAGCAGCCAGCATCCCCTCCCTACCCCCGCCCTCATCTTCCTTACCTGTCCTGCCAACATTTCATAGAGCAGAACACCGAAGGACCACCAATCCACAGACTTCCCATAGGGCTGGTAGGCGATGATCTGGAGCAGGGTAGACGGCCAGGAGTTGTGGTTCGTCCCTGGGAACCTGGACCCCTCTTGGACTCACGCCCAGATCCCTACCTACTTCCAGTGCTTTCCACGCACACTCTTCCCCCTCTGAATATTTTGGCTAGAGCTCCACGCTTTGGAAAATTCAGGAAACCAAGTTTACCTACATAGAACGTTTCTGTACTCTGAAATATAAAGCCTACCTAAGGACCAGGTCACAAGTTCCACCCACCTAGAATATCTGCATAACTCAACGGTCCTTCCTGTCAGAGGCATGGGGCTAAATCTCAAAGATCAGAGGCTGTGTGTGTATATGTTTGAGACAGGGTCTCGCTATGCAGTTCAGGTTGACCTTGAGCTCACTTTTGTAGCCCAGTCAGGTCTTGAACTACAATGATCCTCCTGCCTCAGCCTCACAAATGCTGGGATTACAGGTGTGCAGCACCACACCCAACTTATCAAAGGAATTAAAAAAAATAGGTATTCCCATCTCTGAAGAGTTCTGGGCTCCATAACCCAGAGTCACAGTCAGAAAAATATGTGTAATTTTCTAAGCGTCTGAAGGTGATTCTATTACCAGCTAGGTTTTATGACTACTGCTACTGGGCCAGCGGAACAGTGCCTGCCTGGCAAGCACTAGGTCCTGAGTTTGATTTCTGGTACCAAAAAAGAAAGGAAGAAAATGATGACTACTGACGTGGATTACTTGGGCACTTGCACTGATCAACTAAAAAGCCAAGGATGACACCCCCACGTAACTTGCTCCCCATTTAGCAAAGTCAGGAACATGCACTACCTATCCCCATGCACACTGAGACACCAGCTCAAGCCCTCTGCAGAGTCAGAGCTAGTCTCCGCCCACTGGAAGTACTGGGAATGCACCTACTGCCCCAGCCCTGCTGGAATGGCAGAAGACGAATGTGCCAGGGGCCTGCTGCAGGCCTGGGTTCCACCCCCAGCGCGTGTGTGCACGCACACACACAGAGGGAACCACACACAGTAGTGATCAGGGAGCGCTCATGCATCCACAGGACACAGCCTCCACACGTGGGCATGGTATTCTCGCATGTCCCCCCCATACTCTAAAAATAGCCCCCACTTCTTAGCAGTTGAGCCCCTAACTTGAGAATTTCCAGGAGCTCGTCCTGCTCCCTCAGAGCATTTGCCCCCAGGCTCGGCCCACTCCGCCTGTTCCGAGACCTTGCGCCTCCTGCAGTTCTCAGAACCCAGTCAGGTGATGCAGCAGGTCTCCCCGACGCGGCATGAGCCCGCGCAGGCAGCGAGAGAGGCAGAAGCATGTTCCGAGCAAGCCTAGGGTACCTCAGGGGCGATGTAGTCTGGGGTCCCACAGAAGGTGCGCGTCGTGGTCCCTGGGAAGACATTTTCCTTGCACATGCCGAAGTCAGTGATCTTGATGTGGCCCTCGGCATCCAGCATCACGTTGTCCAGCTTCAGGTCCCTGGCGGAATTTCAGGAGGGCGGAGGTCAGCGGGGGGAGCTGCGGCTTCAGAGCCCTTCTCCCCCTAGGGCCTGATCTCCCTTCTGGGCCGTCCCGTCCCAGGGCTGCTGACCTGTAGATGATGCCCTGATTGTGAAGGAAGAAGAGGCCAATGGCAATCTCCGCTGCATAGAACCTGAGGAGCAGGAGGGAAGCCAGAAGGTCGACGAGGGACCAGGCCCCCTCCACAGGGTCCTCCCTCTGCTCTTTAGGGGACTCACGCTGCATGGGGTTCCTTGAACTTGCCCAGCTGCTGAATGTGGTACATCAGGTCGCCGCCGGTGACGTACTCCATCACGAAGTACAGACGGTCCTGGCAGAATGGAGTAGGGCTGAGAGGCAGGGACGGGCCCGCCCGGGCAGGCGAATGCCTATGCTGCCTGCCCAGCACAGGTGCAGCTGGACTTGATGACTGGAACCTAGGAGACTGACCACCGCCCAGGAATGCCCTGGGCCTCACCCCAGCCCAGCTCCCAGCTGTCAGGTGTCCTGGCGGCACATCCCCAGAACTGGACCCTGAGGCCTCCACCATTGACGGAGACCTGACACACCATAACCTCTTCCACAGCTGGCCACATGCATCTGAAATTCTGGCAACCTGTGGCCAAAGGTGGTCAGGCTTCACTTAAAGCCACTGTGACTTTTAAACTAGGAAGCTGGTCACACCCATTCTGCACCTCTGGAGGTAGTCATGCCCTCACCAAGCCCCAAAGTTAGTTAGAGACTGGCTGGCTTTCTTTCTTTCCTTTTCCTTCCTTCCTTCCTTCCTTCCTTCCTTCCTTCCTTCCTTCCTTCCTTCCTCCCTCCCTCCCTTCCTTCCTTCCTTCCTCTCTCTTGGTCTTTCTTTAGGCAGGGTTTCACTCTACAGTTCAGGCTGGCCTTGAGCTCACTTTGTAGTCTGGGCTGGTCTCAAACTTGCAATCCTGTCTCAGCTTCTAGAATGCTGGGATTACAGGCCTGCACCACTACATCAGGCTTTTGTTATCTATACGGGAATCGAACTCAGAACCTGGCACTTGCTATATCCCCGGCCCGCCCCAAACTTTCTGACTCCATGCTCCTCACAACAATCTAAGGATAACAGCCATGCCTGATGTCTTTCAGTAAGAATACAAAACTGATGACCTCATCACTCAGGACTCCATTCATCTGCCACATCCCTCAGAGCACCTACACCCTGGCCACGCCCACCAAAGAGCCCGCCCACCTGGCCATGCCCTCTCAGCCACAAATGATGGCCTCTGAGCAGGGCCCTCACCGGTGTCTGGAAGGTGGAGTGCAGCTGGGTGAGGAAGTGGGGCCGCCCGCCGGGACCTCTGCCCCCCAGAGCCAGCACACGTTTCTCCACCAGGGTGCAGTCCACATCATCATCCTGGACTATCACATCCTTCTTCAGGATCTTGATGGCATAGAGCTCATCAGAGCCTCTGCGCTCGGCCAGCATCACCTACCGGCAAAGGTGCAGCGGGTCTCAGCGTGCAGCCCAGCTCTTTGCAAGGGGTTCTTCCTCCTCCCTTACGGGACCGATGTCCCTCAGGGAAAGCACAGGCGTCCGTATTCCTGTCCTCCAGGAACCCAAGCGCCACAACCACGCCCCTGACTTGGGTACCTGGCCTCCTACGACACCCCAAGGACTAGAAGCCTGACTTCCACACCCTATCCTCCTCTAGCCCCAGAATCTCAGACACACACCTTTCCGAAGCTGCCCTTTCCTAGAACCATGAGGAAACTGAAGTCAGAGATGTGCAGGCGTCCCGAGCTGGCACCAAAGAAGCAGCGCTTGGAGTCCGTGGGGCTGGGGGATGGGGAGGGGATGGGGGAGGACGAGGGGCCCATCCGCACCCGCTGTGGAACAGGGGAGAGACAGACAGAGGAAGTGAGACCCAGATGGCTGGGAAGAGACAGAAGAGACAACGGCTGAGAATGAGAGGCACAGAGAAAGGCAAAGAGAGCCTGCCAGCCAGCCCTCCTACCCTGTTCTCGACTTCAGAACTCCTGCCAGCTCCCCACAACTGGCAGGGCGGACTTACTAACTAGCACTCAGCTGACACCTGACATCTCTGGGAAACCACCTGGCATCCCATTTCACAGAAGAGCAAACTGGTACAGGGAGGCTGTGTCATTTGCCCAGTCACAGAGCAGAGCCAGAACTGGGACCCAGCAGTTCAGTGCCTGCCATGCCGTTCTTGCCTCTCTGCTGCAATCCCCTTTGGTGAAACAGATCACAGGCTGCCCTGCAGGGTCTCTGGCTGTGGAAAGCTGGGGCAGGGCCTGAGAAGTGGTGCTTCTGCGAGTTCCAGGCCGACGCTGTGAGCAGCTGGGCAGAGGCCATGGTGGGCAGTCAGCCGTGGGGCCTTGCTGGTGTCACTGGGCCACTTGTGGTACCTCTGCCACCCTGGACAGTTCTTGGTGGCACTGAGTGACGGCCACCATCTGTGGCTGTGTGCTAACCCTGTAAGCTCACGATGCCAAGGGTCTGCTTTGCGTTCCA
The DNA here is from genome assembly GCA_004027455.1 of Hydrochoerus hydrochaeris. NCBI lineage: Eukaryota > Metazoa > Chordata > Mammalia > Rodentia > Hydrochaeridae > Hydrochoerus > Hydrochoerus hydrochaeris. The sequence continues at coordinate 6,026 of PVLA01005556.1, forward strand.
AGGCATGGTGACCCTGCGCACAGGTGCAGCTCAGTAGGCGCTACGTAGAAGGGCAGCCTGACCTCCTGGAGTCCAACCCTAGGTGGTGCTGGGCCATTTCCACAACTGCATCCACATGCAGAGGGGTCTGGAATCTCAGTTCGCACTCAGAGCCCAAGAGGCAGAGCAGCTGCTCCCATCTGCTTGGCTGACTGTGGACCAGGACCGCGCTGAGGGTCTGGCTTGCAGGGCACGGGCACTGGTATCACAACTCGGTGCCCACTAAGCTGTGCAGGGCAGCAGTGAATAACACCACGGATACCGCCTGGGCCATTAGTGCTCTCACCAGCCTGCCGTGGTGGTGGCCAGCTTGAGCTACACAGCAAGACCCTGCCTCAAAAAAACAAACTCACAAACTCCCCTACTAGCATTTCCTAATCTCCTCAGTGTTCCTTGTTCTCCCAGCCACCATCAACTCCTAGCTGCTTCTCTTGCACCTTCTCCTGCAGGCTTATTTACTTAGCTCCGTGTCTTGCTCCAAGCATAAACCCCACAAGGAGAGAAATTCTCTGTTTCATTCCCTGTTCCACGGAAGCCTCCAGTGATGGTCACCACGCCTTAGGCACGTACAGGTGCTCCACAGTTCATTTTGGGAAGAGGAACCAAGGAGAGAAGCTGGCTTCCTTCCTCCACCCTCGGTTCTCCCAGGAGCTACCCCCAGAGAGGCACGGGCATGGGATCCTTGGTGCCCGAGCCAGGCAGCGCCATGATCAAACACAGGCTTCCCAGCTGCTCCTCCAGGTGCCCTGGGGAGCCAGATTCCGGAGCAGGACCTGGGCTCAGTATGTGAATGAATGGGGGAGGAAGGAGCCCAAAAGGGACAGTAGGAACAGTCCAGGAGGGCCTCCCTGACAAGCACCCTCCAGGCTGCATCAGCGCCTGGGTCACCTCTACTTTAGTACACTGCCCTGGATTTTAAGAAACTGCCATGGTGTTCCTATCTCAGTGGGGTTGTTGGAAGGTCAGATTCAATCTCAGGATCGGATTTGAATGTGGAGATCAGAGGACGGACAAGTGAGGAGAGGGAATGGGGAGAGTGTGTCTGCCTCAGCTTCGCTCACCTCATACAATTCCAAGGGGTAGTTACAGGCCTGGAGGGGAAGAAAGCCAGAATCAGAGCCCCAAGAGAGGTCATCGACTGCCCTAGAACAGGGCAAGGCCCTAATACCCCCCCCCAAGCCATTCGTTGGAGAAGAACTACAATTCCCATCAGACCCCAGGGCTAGAGCCCCTAGAACAGAGGAAGGAGCCCCAGGGTCTTCTGGGAGCTGCAGTCCCAGGACCATTGGGCACCTAGCAGGCAGAGGGTGAGGCCAGCTCTGAATGAGGGAAGGCTGAGCTAGGCTCCCCTGGGGAGGCCGTTGGGTACCTCAAACTTCTGGAGGAGGCTGCAGTTGTCAGCATCTGCCACCGGTACATTGTAATATTCACCCTCCTCCTGGTTCAGTAACTTGTACCTGACATACAGACGGAGACCAGGGCCGGGCAGGGGCAGGGGAAGCAGGGTGCCCATGGGAGAGGCAGGGACAGCCAAAGGGAGGAAAGAGACACAGAGAGACAGACAAAGGTGGAGAGAGAGAAAGAGTGAGCTAAGGAGAGAGGGGAGGAGAGAGAGGAGAAAAAGAGAACACTGTGGAGAGGAGGAAGGGGAAGAGGAGGAGAGGGAGGAGGAGGTGGAAGAGGAGGAGGGCCAGACCCTGGGACACAGAGGAGGTGTGGTCCCCAGGAGAACACATGGTAAGGAGAAGCGGACACCAGGCCGCCCCTGCCCCAGTCCCGCTCCTCACCAGCCATCCACGGGCGCCTTGAGCAGTTCTGAGACCCCGAAGGACATGGCCCCCATGAAGTCGTTGCGGGAGGTCCGGTCCCAGTCCCACACCTCCACGCTGAGCCTCCGCTCCACGTCCCCCGGCTTCAGGTTGCTGGGGAAGGAAGCATGGGGAGGCGTGAGGGGCCGGTGTGGCTGCCCAGAGCTCCCTGCTCTGCCCCCCATACCCGTTTGTATCCTTTCTCCTCAGGCCCTCCATTTCATCTCTATGTCTTGTTGGAAACCCCATCTCAGGAATCCAACTCAGGGCCTTGTGCATGCCAGGCAGGCGCTGTGCTGCTGATCTACACCTCGGTCTCCATCAGGCCTGTTTCCTGATGCTCCTTTTTCTTTTTTTTTTTTCCTTTTTCTTTTTCTTTTTCTTTTTTTTTTTTTTGAGACAGGGTCTTGCTATGCAGTTCAGGCTGGCCTTGAGCTCACTTTGTAACCCAGGCTGGTCACAAGGATCCTCCTGCCTCAGCCTCCTGAGTGCTGGGATTACAGGGGTGTGTGACCAGTCTTGCTGTCTGCCTCTCTCCCCCTCCCTCCATCCTTTTCTCCTCCATGTCAGGGACTTCCCCTGGGTTCTGACACCTCCCACTGATGTTCTCTGTGGTCGCTGGGCCTCTTGGACCCTGGGACTGTCCTGCCAGTCACCACAGCCTCCCCAGCACCCAAGCTCACAACACAAAAGTCTCGTTCCACACGGGGTTGAGCGTGGCTTTCACCGTCCGGGTCTTCTGTTTGGTCAGGTTGCGAGGGTCCGGGATGAGCTTCAGTTTGACGTAGGGGTCAGACAGACCATTGGGGTCCATAGGAATGAGATTTCGGGCCTCACCGACTGGGGGTGAGGGGGGAAGCAAGTGTCGGGGTCAGAGATCCGGGAAGAGGCTCCTGGGCCTCCCCAGTCATCGAGGAGGAGGAATTCCCAGCTGGGACTGCGCAGCCCAGACTCCCGCCTCTCACAGCCAAAGGGCAGGCTGAGGCCCTCTGCAAACCAGCCCTGCACACAGAAACCAAAGCCAGAGCCAGAGCCAGAGAGAGCCCTATCCCCTCTGGGGCCCAGGAGTCTGTGGCCAGGCCCGGTCCCCCCCCGGGGGGGGTGTCTGCTGGGAAACTGAACCATGGTACCAGGTACTTTCTGTTCTTCTCTCCTCCCCCTCACAATCCTCCTGACATCTACACTTAGGAGGCTGAGGCACGAGGATCGCTGCGAGTTCGAGGCCAGCTTGGACTACAAAGCGAGCCCAAGGCCAGACTAAACTGCATAGTGAGACTGTCTGACTAAGTGGGGGGGGGGGGGCTCAGAAGTTGGCCTAGGATGGAGGCGGGGCTTTCCTCCAGAGGGGGTATGGCCATAGCGCCCGTCTTGAAGGAGGGGTGGGGGGAAACCCCCGCTGTGGGCACGGTCTCATTTTGGGGACAAGCCCCAGCCTCACGCCGGCAGGGGCGGGGCCTCCGGGAGGGGCGGGGCCTCACCGGTGACGTGGATCTCGTCGTTGGTCGGAGCCCGGATTTCCAGCTGCAGGCGGCCGCGGCGCTCGGTGTGGTCCACGCCGCACAGCGAGGGCACGCTGCGCACACAACGCCGGTGCACGTTCATCTCACAGCCTGGCGGGACAAGCCGGGGTCGCACCTCAGCCCAGCCCCGAGCGAGCCCCCCTTCCTCCCCGCAGGCGCCGAGGCACTCACAGGAGCACTTCATGCCCTGGTGCACCAGCCCGTAGAGCAGCGAACCGCAGTGGTCGCAGAAGGTGGGGCTGCTGTAGCTGTGCAGGCGGAACTTGTGCTTGTTGCGGGGGTCCTGGGGCCAGAGAAGGGCTCTTAGCGGGGCTCCCCGAGCTCCACCGCACCGGGGTCCCTTCGGGCCCACTCGGCGCCTGCGGAGCTCGGGTGCTAAAACGTGAGCAAAGCAAACTAAAGACACCTGGCCTCTGGGGCCGCTCTCCAGGGGAGGGAGGCAATATAAACGCGGTAAAGGAGTCAGATGCGCGGCTTGGCCTGGGGGTGTGGCCCAGGGCTAGAGCACCTAACAGGCAGGAGGCCCAGGGCACTGCATAATGTGTGAGTGTGATAATAGTATGATGAGTGGAGAAGAAAAATGAAGCAGATATGGCCGGCAGCAGCTGGGGTCTTGAAATTTTAAAGAGATGACTGGGCAATGTGGCCCACTCCTGGCATCCCAGCACTTGGGAGGCTGAGGCAGGAGGATCACCACGAGTTCAAGGCCAGCCAGGGATACCCCGTGTGTTCAGGGCCAGCCTGGATTACATGGTGAAATTCTGTCTCAAAAGGAGAAGCTGGGCATGGTGGCTCACGCCTGTAATCCCAGCACTGAGGAGGCTGAGGCAGGAGGATTGCTGTGAGTTCGACACCAGCCTAGGCTACAAAGTGAGCTCAAGGCCAGCCTGAACTGCATAGCGAGACCCCATCTCAAAAAGACCAAAAAGAAAAAGGGGGGCGACATGAGATAGAGTAGCGAGGGAAGCACCTGCTGAGGCGGCAGCATTGGGGCTGACCAGGAAATAGGGCCTGCAGCACCCCATGGCTCCACCCTTCCCATGCACAGCACACGCCCTCCACAGTCCGGCTCTTAAGACTTGTGGGGCACTCAGCCCCGATGTCAGCATCAGCCCCGGCAGGACCAGCCTTCCTGGAGCCCAGCCCCGCATGGGACCCGGTTTGGCTGGCACTCAGGGGCCTTATGGCCACCCAAGTTTATTACTAATGATTTTCTCAACGCCCCATGCAGCCGGCCATTTAAGAACTAGGCCACTTCCCAGCCGAGCGATTTGGAGCAAGCTCTTTGCCCATTCTGGGCCTCTGCGCTCTCCTCTGCCAAATGGAAACAAACAATCCTTGTCTCCAAGCAAAGCTGAGTTTATGGAGTTCTTACTCCCGATTTAGGACACCCACAGACCCCACTGCCCCTGCCCCTTGGTAGCAATGTCTGGTGGGGAAGTAACTTCAGGTTTGCCTTTTTCTAAGAATGCATTGGAAGAATGAGAGGGAGGAAATCTAGGACCTTGCTGGACTTTTAATGATTTTGGAGGGGGTCTATTTGGAATGTATTAATTGGGAGGGGAGGACGCTGGCAGTTGCCACATCTTCTTTGATGCTCTGGGTTCCTAAAGGGCTTCACTGACCCTGACTGGAATAAAGAAGGTGCCAGAGTCCCAAGTGAAGGCCTCTGCTATTCTCCCAGTGAGAGTTCTCAGCAAGGACAAGCACTGGGCTTCAGGTCAGGGCGCTCCAGGCCCAAATCCTTTGCTGTTTTGAGACAGGGTCTGGTCTCACTGTGCAGTTCAGGCTGGCAGTACCCATGTACCCCTGCACTCACAGCTTCCCTAGTGCAGGGAAGACAAACCTGTGCCACCACACCCAGCCAAGGTCCATGATGGTGCCCGCCACCCAGGTCGCAGCCCTGCGAGGCCTGTTTCCTCCCCCTATAAAAGAGGGGTTGTGCGCCCTTCTTGAGGTCTCCTGAGGAGGATGCAAACTCCTACTTCTCAGGCTGTGGGACTTATCAGATCAGAAGTATTAAGAAGACACAGAAAGGGAGGGAGGTACAGAGGAAAGACCTCGCCAGGCACTCTTGCTTCCTTGCTGTGATGGTTATAGTGACAGCAGCCTGGCATGGTGGCACATGGCTGTAATCCTAGCACTTGGGAGGCTGAGGCAGGAGGATCATAGCAAGTTGGAGGCCAGCCTGGGCTACAAAGTGAGCTCAAGGCCAGCCTGAACTGCATAGCCAGTGAGACACAGTGTCAAAAAAGATAAACAGTAATGTTAGCAAGGACTGTAACAGTGTCTCACTGCTGTCTTCCCCGTACTGTACCACCCCAGGAACTTCACTGGTTGTAATCTGGGAGTAAGCCCAGAGGTAGGCACAATCCTCACCCCTGTTTCACAGATCTCGTAAAGAAGGGTGAATTAAATGGTGGGGACAGTGGTCCATGCTGCAGCCAGGACTCTCAAAAACCCATCTTGTGCCTCAGGAGCCTCTGCCCAGCCGGGCTCAGGGAAAAATCCCCAGGCTGACCTCGGAGCTGTGTGCCAGCCCCTGGATGGGCACATGGGCCAGTGCTGGCGGGCACGTGGGGTGGGTGACAGTAATGCAGATGGAAGCTGGCACTCGGTGGTGTGAATGTGGGCTCCGGGCAGACTTCTGTTTCCCTCCCTTGACAAGCTCACAGGCTGTCTCTGGAACTTCTGGGGATCAATCAATCGATCTGTCTCTCTTTCGTGATCACAAAACTGTCTCCCTTGCGTCAAACCCTGAGCACAACACGGAACCCGCCTGACATCAGTGACTCATCACCAGGAACCCGGGGTTTCTACATTCGAAGGCTAATGACCTGCGGCTGCTCAAATCCAAGCCGCTGTGAACGAAGTTCAGATATCATCTCCCCAGAGCAGCAGCCCCATGGCTGTACCCCAGCTGTGTGGAGCTGCTGGCCGCTACTGCACAGTACACCACAACACAGCCTTGTAGACAGTCCTTTGGGCTGGTGCTGGATCCTGCAGCCCCATTTTACAGGGAGGAAACTGAGGCTCAAAGGGGATGTGATGAGGCAGGGGCAGGTGTCTGGAGGTGACTCGGCTATGGACCTGGTGTGTGGCCGTGTGCCGTGTGCTGGGCACTGTGGGCTCTCTGCACCTCCCTCACATCGCTTCAAGTCCTCACATCAAACATTTCCCCCGTTAGCCCCTCGGGGTCCTCGCGCTCTGTCCTGGAGTTTCTGTCTCTCACCGCCTGTTCCCCTCTCTTCTTCCTCTGTTCTCTCTGCTCCAAGATCAGCCTCTCTCTCTTTCTCTCCCCAAATCTCTGTCCCTCTCTCTGAGGTTCTCTCTCACTTATCTCAGGACTTCTGGCCAGCACTGGTCCCTCTCTGTCCCTCAGGCTTTGGTTTCTTTAGATCTCACCCCCTGGCCGGCACCCTACCCTTCTGGTCTTGGTCTTTGGTCTCCTTGGCTTCCTCTGTCTCCCACCTGTGTCCATGCCCTGTCCCAGGCCCCTCTTGTCCCCCTTTCCAGGCCAAGGGCAGGGAATCTGGGCCAACTGAGCTCCCCCTATCCCTCCAGCCCTCCTCCCCTCCCAGCCTTAAAAATAGCAGAAGAAAGTGGGACGGTCGCCCAGGGGGTGAGGGAGGGTGTGGCCCGAGGAAGCAGGTGTCCGGGCACTCACGTCTGTCTGGGGGCCCTTCCCAGCGCCTGGACACTCGAAGGTCACGAATTCGTGGCATCGCCGGTGAACCACAAAGCTGCACACTGAAGGGGAAAATCACAGAGACACGAAGCCAGAGAGAGACATGGGTAAATCCGGAGACCCCCACAGACACAAGACTGGGAAAGCAGAAAGAGATGGATATTGGAAAAACTGGGGGGGGGGGTCCCAACAAACAGAATTCGGCAGAGAAAAAAATCAGAGGAGAGACCCCCCTGTGGAGAAACAGAGACAGAGAAAAACCCAAGAAACAGACTGGCTAAAGATGACGGAGATGCCTTTAACCTCAGAGAAACAGAACCCGGACCACACATGCAGCCCGAGGGAGACAGACAGACAGACAGACAGACAGACAAACAGAGACAGGAAGAAAGAAAACCAAAGACCCAGGCCCACAGACAGAGCAAACGGGAGGAGAGGACACAGACAGACAACCTGGGCAGAAGCGAGTCTGGGGGCCGCCGGGCACACCCCCACCCTGACTCACTCTGGCCTCAGCGAGTGGCAGCTGGCACTTTAGGACTCGCCCCCCCTTCCCCGCCCGCCCGTCAGGGTGACCCCACCCGGCCTGCCCCTGCCTGGGATGGATGGCGTTGTCATGACGACCGCAGCCTGGGGGGGCTCTGACTTTGCATCTCCGGCCCCTTCCCCCCCTTCTCCTCCCCCTTTTCCAAATCTCCCTGTTCCCATAGCAACAGATTCTCCAAATATCCGTCCCCACCTGGAGCCGGCCGAGGGAGGGGCGTCCAGCACCACCTCCGCGGGCGGCCCTGCCTTCCGAGCTCCCTCCCCGCCACACCCCCCGCCCGGGCTCCCCCGCGCCTCTCTGGGGACCGCGAACACGTGTACCCACAGCCGCAGCCCTGGAGCCCCTGCCTCCACCCTTGGGGGTCCCGGGAGCCCCGGACCCAGCTCTTACCTTGACACTGCAGGCCCTGTTTTCCAATGCCCCTGGAAGAGTCAGGCAGGGACCTGAGGTCAGCGCTGAAGGGGCTCCCGGACCCTTCCCCCAGCACCCCCCTCTGCCTCCCTGGGGTGTGGTGGGGTCTCCGACCTCTGCCCCTCCCCTCCACGCAGGCTGGGCGTGGGGTCTCAGTCCCGGGTACCTCCTCTTTCCAGAACCACGAATTCTGGTCCTCAGCCGCTCCGGCCCGTGGCCCCTGGGGTCCAGGACCCGGGTTCTCCTGCCTCCCACCCGGGGGTCCAGCCCCGCCCCCACCGTCCTGGCCCCGGAGTGCGGCTGCAGCCCCTCCGCTCCCCATCTGCACCCCGCCCCTCCGCCTTCAGCCCCCAGCCCGTCCTCTTCTCTGCCCCAGGTGTCTGGGTCCCAGGTCCGCGCCCCCATCCCGAACGGGTGCCGAGGTCTGCACCCGCCCCTCCCCGCGCCCCGACCCTCCTCACCAGATGAAGTCGGTGCAATGGCTGCAGAAAGTCGGCTGCTTGAAGAAGCGGGCGGTGAACTTGTGGCTCTTGACCTCGTGAACCACCTTCTGCCTGAGTGCCCCCTTTCTGCAAAACAGGGGCCGGGGTCCCCCCTCGGAGTCGCCTCCGCCGGGGCCCAGGCCGGCCATGGCCCAGGATCGCGGAGGGGACCCTGCCTTCCTGCTGGGGTGCGGACAGCCGGAGGCGCGGGCGGCGGGCGCTGGCTCGGCACCTGCTCAAATGTGGGAGCCCCGGCTGGGGGGAGGCGTCGCCACGACGACCGCGAGGCGGGGTTTCGCTTAAAGGCGCCCCCTCCCCGAGCCGCGGTCCAAGGCCCCGCCCCCGCATGTGCACACACCCACTCGGGGCGTGGCTGCAGGGCGGGGACACCCTGGAGCCGGTGCCGGCCCCAGCCCGCCGCGCGCCCCCTAGGAGTCCGGAAGGGTCCTCCCGGCCCCGCGCCCCCGCTCGCATCTTGGTCTGACCCGGCCACTGCGTCAATCGACAAACTTTCTGCCCGGTCCTGTATGAGGACTCGGTGGCTCACGAGGCTCGTCTCTCTCGGAGTCCGCGTCGCTTCGCCTCCATGCGGGACTATGCGTCTCGCAGTGTCTGTTCCTGGAAGTGCGTCTCCATCCCTATCCCCGCCCCGCGCCCGGGGGTCCCCGGGGCCGCTGGCTTCACTCGCTGCGCGTCTCCGCCAGTGTCTGCCACCCCCATAATGTCGCCGAGGCCACCGCCCTCCCCGGGTCGTGCGGCCAGGTCCCCTGTCCCTCACGGCGGCTCCCCTCGGTCCCCTCCCGCCTGGGTCCCGCCCGTCACGCCCTCCGCTGTGACTCCGGATCAATGTCACCCCCGCTCGGCCGCGCTGTCACTGCGGGGGGGGGTCCCTTTAAATCTGCATCCCTGCTTCTCTCCCCGTGTGTCCCCGCCCCGGGGGTCCCTGCGTGTCTCCTCGTGACTCTGTTTCCAGGGGTCGCCCTCTCCGTCCCCCGGGAATCCGTGCACCCTAGCAGTCCCGGGGTTCCCCCAGCCGCCCCGCCCCTGCCCCTGCCCCTGCCCCTGCCCCTCGCGTTTCAGGGTTCCGGCTCCCAGGAGGACGCTTTGTTGCCGGGGCAACCCGGCCCGCCCAGGCCGCGATGCATTCTGGGCCTTGTAGTCCTGCACGCTCGCGTCGGCCGCACTCGGGGCACGCTCCGGAACTCCCTCTCCCGGCGTGCCCCGCGAGCGGGCGGGGTCTGGGCGCCCAGCACGGCTCCCCGGGGCTTGTGGGCGCGTCCCGTGCTTTCTGCGGGCCGACTGGCCTCGGGAAGGGACCTAGGAGTGGCCATTTCTTTCCCAGCTCCTCGGGCTTTCTCCGTTACCGCCACTCAGCCCTTCCAGCGCGGCTCCCTCTGCCTTCCAGGGGCGACCCAGCACCGGGGGCTGCCGAGCTGCGGACCCCAAAGGAGTCTGTCCCAGCTGGCCCTTGCCCTTCCTTCCAAATCAGGCAGATATGCAGATATACACACTGTGCTGGGGACTGAGCCAGGGCCTTCGCATTGAACAGTACCCCAGTGCTTTTTTTTTTTTAAGCATTTTGGGACAAGGGCTTGTTAAGTTGCCTGAGCTGATCCTGGACTTAACTTCCCCAGCAAAAGGATCTAATGTGGAACACATCTGGTGCAGGATTCACTCGATCATTTCAGGGTCCTGGGCCAGATGTAGTTCAGGTGCCCAGGGACCACAGTAACCAGCTGGTCAGGACATTCGGCTAGACTGAAGGGGATTGGGAGAAGCTCTAGGCCACATGGAATGAGGTGCAGAGGGCTTGGGGGGTAGGGGGAGCAGGTTCATATCTCGGTGTTTAAATTTCCTTGGAGACCAGGACGGTCAAGGAAAAGGCTGGGATAATGGCTCAGGTAAAGCAAGCAAAACGAGACCTGAGCTGAACCAAGAGACCAAGGGGCAGCTATAAATTATATTTAGAGCAGTGTTTGGTGAGCAACTGGTTGAGGCCAGGGAAGGCTGGAACAAGTGCTCTCTGTTGAGAGGCTGTGTGGACACAGGAATCCGTGGGAAAGAGTCCTGTTCATCATTCCTCCACCCAGCCCTCCTGGCTTGAGAGTGATTTATTTTATTGATTCACAGTATTGTGGATTGAACCCTGGTACCCACACAAGCAAGGCAAGTGCCAAGTGCTGAGCTACATGCTCCAGTCCTTTCTGAGGTCTTGCTCAGTTGCTCAATCTAGTCTTGAACTTGTGATCCTCCTGCCTCAGCCTCCCCCTAAATTAGAATTATAGGCATATGCCCCAATGCCTGGCATTTGAAGGAGTAATTTAGAAAACTTAAAGACTTTGCTAGTATTTTCTTTTCTTTTGAGGTAGGGTCTCACTGTGTAGCTCAGGCTGCTGGTCTTGAACTCACAGGGATCCTGCTGTCTCAGTCTTCTGAGTGCTGGGGTTATAGGTGTGTGTTACCTGGTTCTGAGTCCTGGCTCTATCAGTATTTTCTGCTGAAGCCAAGGTTCCCGTGGTCCCAACTCCTCCTTCTCCATCAAACTGAGGAACCTGGGCCTCTCCCCTGGAGTGCACCGCAGTAATACTTATAACAAACAAAAGTTTCCTTTTTTATCTTTATGTCAAGATTTAAAAAAACATTGTGAATGTGCAGGTAGGGAGAGGGCCAAGACTTCTATGACTGCAGTAGGAGCTGTAGAAACCAAAAGCTGCAGGCAATTAAAACAAAAATAAAATATATATTTATACATTTATATATATCACGGTATGTGTGAGTCCCGGAGAAGCAGGAAGCAGCAGCAAAAAGCGACTAACACACGGAAACACGCAGCATGTGCACACCAACACGTACGGGCACACAAGGCCATTCCTCCCCCCACCCAAAAGTGAAGAAAAAATGCAAAGAAACGTCCCCCTTGCAGAGTAAGGCCACCCTGTAATTTCTGCCCCAGTGACCAGGAGAAAGAAAAAAAGGGAAAAAGCCAAGTCGCTGCCTTGAACTCTAGCAGTGGTCATTTCCCTTCTCCCCAGCCAAAGAGGGCTGAGTTATTTTTAACACTGAGCCGGGATGGCTGTGTAACCGCCCCTCACAAATACTTCAGACCTTGGTCTGCAAGACTGATTTCTTTTCTTGCTGGCACAAAGCACAGTTGGGATGAGAGGTATCCACCTCCTGCTTCCTCCAGGACAGCCTCTAGGCAGTGGGTTTTTCCTAAGCTGGACAAAGATTCTTGAGCCAGTCTCAGGCAGGGCAGAGTGCCAGGTGAATCTGGGGACCCAGGATCTGTGCTTAAATCATCCCACCCACCGGGGACTGACCTCCAGACAATGGTTTTGTACCCAAGGAGGAGGTGCAGCGTACAGCTTCCTCCACTAGAGAAAGGGGAGCCGATCCCTAAGAACCGCCAACCCCCCGCCCCCGCACACACGCACAGACACACACAGGACTAAGGCACAGCTAGGGTGGGCAGGCATGCTTTGGCAATGAACAGCTGCAGAAAAGGGATGGAGCTAAGCACCTTTGGCGGTGAGGTGGGGGCCAGGGCTCCCCGTGGGGACATAGGCCGCTAAGAAACCAGTGGGGAGACCGGAAGGGAGCAAGCAAAGAGGCAGAGAAGGCAGAAAACAGCCGTCAGGAGAGACAGCTGGGGCACTGGGGGGCAGGATGTGGGCACCAGACCCCATGGAAGGCAAGGGGAGAGCACGAAGGAGGAAGTGAGTGTGGAGGCTGGCGGGCAGGGGAGGGAAGGAGGAGTCACATGGGAGGAGACCAAAGGGGTCAGACAGGCCACGCCGGCCTTAGACCTTGACGAACACCAGGCGTGCAGAGTGCGCCAGGTCAGCCAGGTACGCCAGCAGGTTGATGCCCGTCAGGACGGCCACCGCCAGCCTGCGGTCCCAGTAGCACACGTTGTGGGGGTGCCTGCTGGCACAGCCCGGGTCCGACGACCGCCGCGGATGGCCACCGTACTTCTCGTTGAACTGGTAGAGGGGCCAGAGGACCAGGGCGATGGCATACAGGACGACAGACAGCAGGGCCAGGCCCGACAGGAAGCTGGGGAAGGAGATGGGCAGCACGTTGGTGCAGTCGCCCAGGTTCAGCAGGATGGCCACCGCCGCCAGGATGAAGCAGATGGCGTACACCGCGACGCAGCACTCCACGGCAGGCTCACGCTGGTACAGGTCGGGGCTGCTGATGAAGAAGAAGATGACGCAGGCCACGTAGGTCTCTAGCACCTTGAGCAGCCCGGGCACGGTAGCCATGTAGCCAGTGATCTCACCAGGCCGCGCCCGGGTCCAGGCCACCTCCGTGGCATAGGCCAGGCAGGCGACACAGGAGAAGGTGGTGGCAGCGATGGCATGGTCACGGGTGCGGCCGTGGGACAGGAACTGCACGTAGGTGGTGGGGTAGATGATGGAGGAGGTCAGGCAGAAGAGGGCGGCGTAGCAGGCGTAGGTGATGGGGAAGTTCCGCCAGGACAGGGGGAACCGCGCCTGCAGCCCACACAGCTCCACCAGCAGGATGATGAGGGTCACAGCGAAGCAGAAGCACCAGGTGAACATGCACCAGTGGCCCATGGACCCCGTGTAGGCGCCCACACTGGCCACCAGTGAGAAGGCGATGCAGGTGGACACCAGCTGCAGGAGGCGGAGCAGGCCCAGGGGTTGGGTCAGTGCCCGAGGGGACCCCACGATGGTGGAGGATGACGACGTGGTCGTGATAGTTGTGCGAGTCACCGTCACTGGCATGGCTGGTGAAGGCAAGAAACAAGAATCTCAAGACCCAGGACTGTGGGCTCCAAAGCCCATGTGTTGGCTCCTAATCCAAGCACTTAGGAGGCTGAGGCAGGAGGACTGCTCTGAGTTCCAGGCCAGCCTGGGCTACATAGTGAGTTCAAGACCAGCCTGAACTGCATAGCGAGACTCTGGCTCAAAAAACCAGACAAAAATAACCACCACTGCTGCAGGCTCTGGTTAGGGAGTTCCCAGGGTGTGGAGTTTTCCGTGTGCAAAAGGGGTCAGTCTCGGGCACACAGGACACAGTGGGTCACCCCAGTTCAGGTTCACATGTGCCCAGCTGTGTCCGAACCCAGGATTCTGGGCCTCTATCCTTCTCCTTCTCCCCACTCCAGACACCTGGAGTTGTCCTCATGCTCCCCTTCCCTGGGGACACTACCCCAGCTCTATCTGCTCTTGGGCCCTAGGAACAAACTTCCCTTTTTTGTGTAACTGTGACCCAATGCTTCCTCCTTGCAGCTCTTCCAAAAAGGGGTCCTCTCCACTGCCTTGTGCATCCTGCTACCCTCCGGGTCACAGACCTGGAGCCCAAGGACCCTTGCACACTGAGTCCAGCCCCAGCACCTGGATGGCTGCTTCTCCAGTCTGGGAAACACAGCTCCCCACACGCCCACAGCCCAGGGCCTAGGCCCTCTGCACCGGAGCTGGGCTGGGTGCCACGGGGTCAGACCTTGGCCAGGTCCAGCAGGCCCAGACTTGTCCTCTAGCTTCTTTCTTCCAGGACCCAAACCCACCACGTCCACTTCTTTGTTCTGCAGCCCTTGGAGCCGTGCAAAATTTTCTCTGGGTGCAAAATTTCCAGTCTGTGAGCCCACACCTCTGAAGCTCAGCAGGTGGTTCTCAACACGGAACTAAAACCTCCTACTTCAGGGCCAGCTGAGCAGAGAGCAGGACAGTCTGTACCTGCTGCAGGGCTGGGACCCCAGGGGATACGGGAGCCAGCTGCCTGACACTCCGACCCCTGTCTCGGTCCTGTCTTTTGGACCTCAGACCCTGGGCCCAGGCCCAGCCTCCGCCCTCGGATCCGGAATCCAGAACCCGCGCACTCACCAGCGGTTTTAGGGGGCCACGCGGAGGAAGAAGGTCCGGAGACGACTCAGCGGCAGGCGCTCTGGAAAGGCGGTCGGGAAACCTGGGGGAGAGGTCAGTGCGGCTCAGGCCTGGCTCCTCCCTCCAGATCCCCGGCTACTGGTGGCCGCCTAGCCCCGCGTCGGAGGTTTGCGCGTCCCGGCAGGGACGAAACTTAGCCCCAGGCCGCATACCCGAGGGGCTGGCGGTAACCCGGGCCACAGGCCGCCCCGCCCCTTGCACAATCTGCGTGGGCGGGAAGAAGGGGGGGCGGCGGGGCGGGGCGCGGCCCACCCCTGGGGCCGGCCGGGTGGCTTGGGCGGGGCCGGCGTGTCCAAGCCTTATAAGGCCTAGCGTGGCGCGGCGGCTGGGGAGGCGGGGCGGGACCCCCTTCTGGGTGTCGCCCTTGCAGGGTGTGAGGGACCCGAGGGGCTCCGCGTACGGGGAGACTTGGTGAGCGCAGACATCCGACTCCTTAAAAAAGTGAGTTGTGGGTCCCGCACCTGAAGGGTCTCCAAGAAGGGGCGGGGACCCCGACTCCCGGGCTCCCCTAGACGCTCGCACGAGAATGCAGAGAGCCCTGCATTGGCAGCCACTTGTGCGCCCCAGGGTCCCAGCGAGGCCGCGCGTAGCCACAGCCCCGGTCCCCGCAGGCAGGGCGCGCCGTGCGCACCGGAAGGCGCGCGCCCAGGAAGAGGCGGGGCGGCTCCGCGGGCGCGCGGCCGGAGCAGGGGAGCTCCGAAGGAGGAGGAGGAGGACCCGCCCCCGCCCCGGGCCTGCGCCGCCTGAGGTCAGAGCTCAGGAATGCACCGCCGCAGACCTCGCGGGGACCCAGGACTGGCGCCCGGGCTCCGGACCCTCCAGCCTCGGCTCCAGACGCCCCGCCCTACAGGAGCAGACGGGCGGCCCCGAGCCCCGCCCCGGTCTCACCATGCTTCACCGCTGGACTCCGCCTAGCCCCATCTGGCCTCCCGGGACCGCCCCACCCTGGGAGCCCGCGTGCAGGCTCTTAGCCTTCGCCTTTCAGGGGTCCAAACTTGGGAGTTCTCCCTGGCTTTCGTATGGGGACGGGGTCAGGAGTGGCCACCTAAAAATAAGACAAAAGCAAGCACCGGGCGTGGCGGCAAGAGTACCCAGACTTCCAGGCCGGCTGAGCTGCAGACCTGCCTAAACTACACAGCAGGACGCTGTCTCGCAAAGCAACAGGAGCCAGGCGTGGTGGAGCACGCCTGTAAGCCCAGGTCTGGGGAGGCTGAGGCTGGAGGATCGCCTTGAATTTGAGGCCGGCTTGGGCTACATAACGAGTTCGAGACCAACCTGAACACCATAGAGAGACCCTGTCTCATGACAAAATAAACACAAATTCCAGACTTCAGCCACTGTTTTCTTAAGGGCGGAGTTCTCAGCTCCAGGCTCCTCCATCTTGAGCACCTCTGCTCCTGCCCCTGCAACCCGGATTTAGTAGCCTGCATCTTTTCTCGACCTGAGACCCCGGGGTCCAGGCCCAGCCTCCCTCCTCAGACCCCCGAGTCTGGATCCAGCCCCCCGTTTGAAACTCGTGACCTGTCTGAGACCAGGCCCTAGCCATCTCCTCTGGAGAACCCCAGCATCCCGGCCCAGCCCGTCTTCCTGAGGACCCCACCCACATTCAGCATCGCAGTCTCATCCTCCGCTGAACCCCAGGAACTTGAGCCACCGCCCCAGGGCGTTGGGGTCTCCCAGCCTCACCTCTCCAACCAGCGGCGGCTGCGGCTGAAGCACAGGAGACAGCTGCGGACCACAAGGGTCTGCTGCAGGGTGGGGTTGGCCGGGTGGGGTGCGGCCCGGAGAGCGCGCGGGGGCGGGGCGCAGGCGGGGCCACGACGGGACTAGGACAGTGGACAGGGATCCCCCTCCCTGCCCCCATACCCAGTCCTTTCGGGGCGGGGCCAAAGCGAGGCCACGCCCCCTCCGAGAGTCTGGAGTCCCCCCCAGCCAGGAGGGAGGAGGCGGAGGGTTTAGGTCACCGTTGCTGTGGTGACAAAACAGGAAGACACAACAGCTGGAGGAGGGGACTCAGGGGGATGCCCTCCTCGACAGTGAGCCTAAAATAAGTCTCTGGGCCGTTGCTATGGAAACTCGCGTGTTGATGGACTCTGGGACGCAGCTCCCCAGCTGGGGGCCACCCCCACCGCGCTCAGGGTTCTCATTCGCCTCTGTCTGCGCCCCCTCCTCGTCTGCCCAGGTCCTCGGCTCTGCCAAGGTGACGACATCGTAGACACCTGGGTCGCAGTGGGTAGGGGAGACTAAACCCCCCACCCCGTTTAATAAGTTCAGTGGGCCAGGGGCCTCCCCGGAAGAGAATAGGGTAGGGGTGCCGTTTCTGGGCTTTACCTTGGAGATTCTGTGCCCAACTCCCAGGCGCCTGGTCCCCAGAACCAGGCCAGAATCCTGCGTTGAGGGTGGGGGATGGGCCCCGTCTCCGTCCACACGGGAACGCAGGGTGCGCCCCTGTGTCCGCCCTGGACCTGGGGCAGCGCTGAGGGGGATGCAAATCCGAGGCCCAGGGCAGTGGAATTGGGGTGCCGAGTTCCACGCGATGCTCAGGCTAGATCCAGTTTACAGAGCCCCGGGGCTCGGGCCCCGGATTTGGGGCGGAGAGGAGCTGTTTCTGGCACACACTGCTGGTTGGGGGGACGGGGGTCTGGGGCTGCGGACCCCAGGTCTGCGGGAGGACGGGCCGGGCGGTCGCGCCGGGCCCCGGGCGGGGAGAGCTCCACCGTGTGCTCGGCCTGCGGCCCGCAGTGCACCGCGGCGCCGGGAAGGAGGCGGCGAAGGTTGGATTCGCATTCGGGGCCCCGAGCACCGTCCCGGTCCATGCCCACCCCGCGCCCTACTCACCGCGGTGCTGCGGTCCCGGGCGCCCAGCTCGGCGGGGCGGGACCTGCGCGGCGGAAACCGGGAGGTGCGGCTGTCACCTTGCAGGCCTGGAGCCGAGGAGGCTGCGCCCAGGAGGGAGGGGTCCGAGGGACCGCGCGCTGCGCAGCCGGAGGGGTGGGGGTGGGGAGACCCGGGCCGGGGTGCTTACTGCTCCAGCATCGGGCCTGGCGGGGCCTGGCATGCACCTGTGGCTACAGAGGGGACGGGTATCCGCTGGAGGCTGCCTGGGACAGACCTGGCTTGTGTTCCAACTGAAGTGGTTGTAAGAAATCAAGACAGGTAGAAAGGAGACACGAGAAATTGTAGTTTTAAAAATGGAACCTGTAAAAGCCACGAGTGATGGTGCACGCTACAGTACTCTGGTACTCTCTCAGGCTGAAGCAGGAGGATCACAAGTTCGAGCCCAGCCTGGGCACCTTGGTGACTCTGTGAAACCTCAAAAAAAAAAAAAAAATGCAGACGAAGTACAGAGTGAAGGCTATGACTGTCACCAAGAAAAATATACTGTACCTATCATAGAAACTGCAGCTTGAAGCCAGGTGTAGTGGTGCACACCTGTAATCCCAGCACTCAAGAGGCTGAGGCAGGAGGATCGCTGTAAGTTTGAGGCCAGCCTGGCCTACAGAGGGAGTTTAAGGCCAGTCCGAACTACCTAGCAAGACCCCATCTTGGAAAACAAAAAAAGAAAATTAAACAGAACACTGCATCAGGGCACAAACCCAGTCAGAGCTTCCTAAAGACAAAGGCTGGGCCAGTCCCTCCTTTCTGGGAATGTCTTTTTCTCCTATGACTGGACTGTTTGTCTCTTTGGTAAAATGGGCCTTTCCCTCATTCATGGGCCTGTCAACAGGCCAGCGCTTTCCATCCATGGACTGAAACCTCTCTTCCCACTGATTCACAGATTCCACAGATCTCTATCCCGAGCCCCAGTAAACATCCCCAGCTCCTGGCCTAACTGCCCACCTGCCCCCATCAAGGGCTGACCTGTGGATTCACTAAGTATGTGCAGTCCTTTCAAAGTCCCTCTGTCTGCTGCTTTCCTGAGGTTCTATGATTCCTTTTCCTTCGTGCCCCATGAGTGGTGGGGTCCCCACCTCCACTTCCAGGAGCTCCTCAGAGGCTGTCAGGTGACAAGAGGACCCCTGGCCCCAATGTTACAGTGTCTTTCTTGGCCTGTTCTGTCACCTCTCGGCTGACCCTGTGGTTACACTGAGGTCCCAGCTTACATACCTAATACACCCCTGCAGGCAGTTTATTTTCTCCCAGGTCTGGGACTGAAGCCCTGGATCACCCCAGCCCAGGATGCAAACATTTGCAGAGTGAGTCATGGGTGTGACCAGGAGGTGGGCACTCTTGAGTTCCCAGGTCTGTGTTCTTGGGCATCACCTACCTACATGCCACCAGCTGGTGCTGACCCGGCCAGGAGCCAGGGACACTTTCCCTTGAGTCTCAGCCCCTCCCACATTCTTCCAGCCCCATAATCATGAGACCCATGAAATCCATTCCCAGGTCATTCCAGATCCAGGAGTGTTCTGCCTTTTGGCCAGGAAACCTTGCACAAACCCCAGACGGCCAGTGACCGCGGACTCCTGATCCCAAGACAGCAGGCCTGAACGTCCTCCTCCCCCCAAACCCCTCAGCACCCTTCCCTTGCCACTGGCTCCCCAAGGTTGCATTTAGATGAACCCCTGCTCGGTGCACACTGTTCACAGTCCTCTGTGTTTCCTGCTATGGGCCTTCAGAGAGGCGGCTGAGCCGGGGAGCTGGTCCCCAGCCTGGCTGTGTCCCCCAGGCGCACACAGGCTGAGCCTCTGTCTCAGAGGCACTTGGGATACCCCCGGGGTACATGGATAGCCCTCCAGCACCCACTGACTTCCTGACACCGCTTCACCATCAGAGGGGGGTGTGTGTTGACACTGTGGTGAATGGGCCCATTGATTGCACACAGGCTGGCTTTGGCAGATATGCAAAGGGCAGGGGAGGCAAACAAGGAGCCCGGAGTTTTCACCCCCAGAAGGATTGACTCCCCGCCCCGTCCCTGGCGGAAGGGGCCCAATGCACTCGGAGGCTGGCAGGAACTGTGCCTCGGCAGGTGCTTAGCCATGGTGCTGCTGCCGGCAGTGCAGGCGAGCATCAGCGAGGCTGCTGGCCCAGGTGGGGCGCACCCAGAGTAGTCCCCATGGCCACTTTGCTCTCAAACTGCTAAGCAAGCTCTGGGGCCCCAGGAGCAGGAGCAGAGCGTCCATCTGGTCTACCTGAGGCTGGGCCGCTTTCTTGGGGCAGAGGGGCCAGGCAGCTTTCAGCTGGGATGCAGATGACAACCTCTTCTTCACACCCAGCACATCGAACACCACATATGTGGGTTTTGCCTTTCAAAAACCAAGTTTCTAACTCTCTGGATGCTAACTGGGTGTCCTAGGATTCCCTTCAGCTCCAACACCACCCCAAGTTAGAGCCATACGCTGCAGGTTAGGGGGGCTCAGCCCCCAACAAGACTACCCCTCCCTGAAATTCCTGGGCCTCTCACACTGTGACCACTGGCTCAGATCAAGGGTCCCCAAGAGCTTCCTTAGGTACAATAATTTGCTATGAAGGAGGCACTGACAAACCAAGATGACCCCACAGCAACTCTTCTGCCTCAGCCTCCCAAGTGCTGGGATGTCGGATGTGTGACGTCATGCCTGGCAATTTCTTATCATACCGCAGCATTACACAGATTTACCATCCTTTCACCCCACTTCAAGGTTTTATTCACTCATTCATGAATATTGATGAGGCCTCCTACCTCAGAGCGAAGCAGGCTAGAAGGTACCTACTCTAGCCTGGAGGCTTTGATCTCCTTTGGCGGCAAAGCTTTCAGGATGTGTTACATCTGTTGGGTCTGAGACCTGGGATCACCAGATGCCCCCTAGCTGGGCTTTTCTCTCTGCCACAGAAAGGAAGAAAAGCCATGACAGAAGGCCAAATACCAGCACTTGGGAGGCCAAGACAGGAAGATTGCTGCAAGTTCAAGGCCAGCTTCAAGACCCTGTCAAAAAAAGAAGAAGAAGACGACCAGTTAAAAGCAAAACTAATTTTACTGCAGGTGGTGTAAGAGGAAGTGGTCTGGAGTCATTCCAGAGACATGGGGGTGCAGAGCAGGGACACGGCCCGATCTGGGGCTGCATCCTGTTCTGTAGGCTAGGTGTTCCGTCTCCACCCGCTTGGGGGCTGGCACTGGATTGGCTGTCCACTGGGCTGGTGGCCCAGTGGTAGGGATGGCATCTGCACGAAGAAGAACAGCACAGTTGCACAAAGGCAGGTGTAAAAGCCACACCTGGCAGCTGCAAACCGCAGAATTGCTTGAAAGCTGCTTATTGCTCGCACAAACATGGAGGCTGCTTTTTTTAGCCTCCAAAAGGCTGAGGCCTTTTACACTCCCCGGGTCCCTTGTGCCCTTCCAAGACGAAGTAACATCTTCATTTGGAAGGGATTTTCCCACCCGCCATCCTCTGGGGTCTCAGAGATGTTCCCAAAGCATCAGGGGCTTCTCATTTCCTGGCTGCTGGTGGCCCGTGAGTGTCTCTGGAGGACCTGCTCCTTTCAGTCTTCTCAGCACACCCTCACCAAGACCAAAGCAGGCAACTAGGAGGCAAAGCGTCGGGTTGTCTCTGAAAGCTCAGCATCCCTGGGGAGGAACAAGTCACCCAGATGGTGCGTGCCTACCAGGACAGATTGGCACCGTCTGGGCCCAGGACAGGAGAAGCTCCATGAATGCTACTTCCCAAGGAAGGCCAGGAGTCTGGAACCAAGGGGGATGGCAGAGCTTCAAAGCTTCCAGACAACCTGGGTTCCTGGTCCTTCTGGCTTCTGGAAGCTGTCTGTCTGTCTGTGCTCCCTCATACTCTGAACTCTGTCTTCTGTCTTCAGCCTGAGCCAGATCTCCATAAAGCTGTCTTTTATTAGGGTGTTTACTGTTACATTTGGAATCCACCTGGGTAATCCAGGATGTCTCCTCATCTGGAGAGTCTTTGTTTCTGTTTGTTTTTTGTTTTTTTGCAGTACCGGGGATTGAACTCATGACCTCACTCTTGCCAGGCAAGCACTTATGCCACTGAGCTAAATCCCCAGCCCCCCTCCTAGAGATTCTTAGTTTAATGATCATTTCTCCAAATAAGGTAACACCAGCAGGCTCCAGCAGTCAGATGTGGGCATATTTTTGGACTCCCTACACAGCCCACTCCCATGGTCCACAGGAAGACCAATGGCTTTGTTCTTTTCCCTGTGATACAGGCCAGGGGCCACACTGGATTGATTTTACCTCTGAGCTTGACCAGGAGTTGTGGCTGCAGTCAGTATTACCTGGATGTTGTCCTGAGCCTCAGAAGGGAGACTGTGCATGTCTGGGGTTCTAGGGTTCGGTTTTCCCAAGGAGGTGGGCTTCATTCCGTGTCCCGCAGACACACTCCTCTGCCCCACCACCCAACATTCCTCTCCTCTCTCTTCTCTGGACCTGTCCCAGATTCTGAAAATTCCCCTACAAAAGCACCTTCTTCCGGTGGTGCTTTCTTCCCTTCCTGCAGCAGAATAAACTGTTTTCTGATGTCTGGACTCTGGCTGCTGCCCTCAGTGGCCCCAGGGGGTTTTCAAAACCTCTCTCCAGAGTCCCACTGGTGTCCACTGAATGGATCCTACAGGGCTGAGTGAAACACGTATATGTTTAAATTTTTAAAACTCATGGCCAGATGTGGTGGTGCACACCTATAATTCCAGCACTCAGGATGCTGAGGCAGGAGGATCCTTGAAAGTTTGAGACCAGCTTGGGCTACAAAGTGAGCTCAAGGCCAGCCTGAATTGCATAGTGAAACCCTGTCTAAAAAAGACAAAAAAAAAAAAAAAACCCCACCCATTTATTACAGCACAATATGTTACTAGGCCCAGCCTAATAACCACCAACAGATGAATCCGTAAGGAAAATGGTACAGCACATACTGTACACAATGGAGGATTATTCATCATAAAAATAATGGACTGTTGTAATTTGCAGAAAAATGGACGGAACTAAAGATGGTCACACTTAGCAAAATCAGCCAGGTTCAGAAGGACCAGTACTACTTCCTCATTTTTTTTTCAATACGGGGGATCTAACTCAGGATGTTTTGCTTGCCAGGTAGGCACCAGGCCACTGAGCTATGTCCCCAGGCCAGAAGGACAAATACTGTATTACTGTTCTTCCTAATATGTGGAATCTAAAAAAGATAACAGGAAGTAAAAGGATATTATTAGACAAGAGCACAGGAAGAAAGGGGTGTAAAGGTGGGTAACAGGGGACAGGTGATCAAATACATTGCACACCCTGAATGCTTTCCATCAAGCTGGTGTGGAGGCACGTGCCTGTCATCACAGCACTCCGGAGGCTGAGGCAGGAAGATGACCATGAGTTCGAGGCCAGCCCGAGCTCCATGGTGAGTTTAAGACCAGCCTCAACTATATAGTGAGACCTTGACTCGAAAAAAGAAAAGCGGGGCTGGGGGTGCTGCTCAGTGGTAGAGCTCTTGCCTTGCATGTACAAGGCCCTGTATTCCATCCCCAGCACCACCACCAGAAGAAGAAAAGAAACCCTCCCAAATGATTAAAGTACGTTCCCTGCGTGTCAACTCTGCCATTTTGAAACACATTAGCATGTGTAAACACCGAGCTCTCACACTGTGAAGAAAGGGAAGAGTTTTTGAGATTTGTCCTGGCACATCCAATCAGCAGCATGGCTTCTCTGGTCCAACCAGCAACATCGCTCCTTTCGCCCAATCAGCAGCATGGCTCCTTTCATCCAATCTGCAGCATTGCTCTTCTCGTCCAATCTTCAGCATGGCGCCTCTCGTCCAATTAGGAGCATTGCTCCTCTCGTCCAATTAGGGGCATCTCTCCTCTGGTGCCTGGAGCTTTCTGTAAGGTTTGCAGACCACGAGCAACCGGGGGTTCCCACTGTGGATCTGGTCATCGAAGTGGCGGCTGGTGGTCTTGTGCCCCGGGGGAACAGCGGGGAGACCACGTGGCAGGAGAGGAACGCTGGCTTCCCAGACCAGCCGTGAGACCCCCGTCCCCAAGCAGAGAGAGGACCATGAACACTTGTGGGCCAAGTTTGGCGGCTCACACCTGGAACCCAGCATGGGAAGCCCGAGGCAGGGAGATCGTGGCTTGTTCAAGGCCAACCTGGGCTCCATAAGGAGACTTTAGCTCAAAAAACCAAAACCAAACCAAGATCAAACATCAGCATTGCGGATACCTGGAATTTTCCACTTGGTATTCTCAGACTATACTTAACCACTAGTAACTGAAACCTCGGAAGGCAAAACTGTGGCTGGGGGCGGCCACTGTATCCATCTGTCATCACCACACTGTGCACACAGGTTATAAATAGTGCGTCAGATACACACGCAGTGGAGCGCCTGGCTTCCACGCGGTCGAGTATTGGAAGGTGGCGCATGAAGTCTCTCCCCTCTCCTGGTTTTCTAGCTGTCAGTGCACCTTCCCTTCTGCTTTGGCTGATGTACTGTGTGTCTCTCCAGAAATAGCCTTTGCATCATCGCCATTCTGTGTCTTTCCAGAAATGCTTGCCCATTTATATATACACACGAGCGTGCATGCTTACATCACCGTGTACACGGAGGGTGATACCGTTCTGAGTTCCATGTCCCTCAGTCACGCAGCACGTCTGTGCGTATGATACTAAACAAGACACGTATTGATGTGTTTAAGATAAGGACTCTACTCTTACAAGCAAGAGGCTCCAGCTTATCAGTCACTTGATGTTTCACCTGCTTTCAGAGGTCACCAGGGACCAGGTGAGGTGGTTGTCACCTATAATACCAGCACTTGGGAGGCTGAGGCAGAAGGATGGACAAGAATTCGAGGACAGCCTAGACTACCTAGTGAGTTCAAGGTTAGTCTGAACTATGCCATGAGACGCTGTCTCAAAAAAAAAAAAAAGTAAAAGCAAACAAAAAACCAAAGATCCCCAATTTCACTAGTTTGCTTTTTTTTGTTGTTGTTGTTCTTTTTGGTACCAGGATTGGAAGCCAGGACCTTGTGCTTGCCAGGCAGGCACTTATGCCACTGAACTCTATCCCTGACATCTATTTTTCTTTCTCTGTTTCTTTTACTCCTTGTTTCTTTCTTGTTTTTTTTTTTTTGTTTTTTTTTGAGACAAGGTCTCACTGTATAGCTCTGACTGGCCTCAAACCTATGGAGATCCTCCTGCCTAAGCCTCCTGAGTGTTACGGTCAGAGGCTACACTAGGCCAGCACACCCAACTTGATTAGTTTTTTGTATATGTTTCCAGTGTTACACAAACAGTGAGATAGGAATACATATTCTTTTTTCAGGTTTTCTCATTAAAAAATTACATCCTCATCATACACTGTGGTATATCTTGGCTTTTTCAATTGACTATGTCCTGAGTTGGGCATGGAGGTATTTGCCTGTAATTGCAGCACTCTGGAGGCCGAGACAGGAGGATTGCTGTAAACTCAAGGCTATCCTGAGCTACACAGTGAGTTCAACACCAGCCTGAACTACATAGCGAGACCCTCCCAAAACAAAGCAAAACAAAACACCGTAGCGATACACTGGAAAACTTTCCTTTTAGGTAAAGTTTCCTGATCCCTTTTAAACATATGCACATTGCAGTCCTCTCTGAATTCCCCATGGTTTATCCAGATTGCTGGGATTGGGGACTTGATTTATTTCCAATCTGTTGAGCACATTCAGCTGGAGCTCTGGAAATCGAATCCGTTTCCTTCTCCAGCCCCCAGGCGCAGCCTACGCCTTCCAGAGAGGTCCTCAGCCTGTGCTGCTGAGGATGACAGGCGCCATCTGTCACCGTGGAGAGGGTGCAGCGTCGCTGGCTGGGCCTGGAAGCTCCTCTGGGCCACCGGGCAGGGGCCCTGGGGTCTCCTGCCTGGGCAGGGACAGCAGGTGTCTCTCTGGCTCCTGTCTGCACCTCAGCAACCCCGCTGGACCTGGAGGAAGCAGGAAGGCACTGAGGACCTGGGGAGGTCACAGGAGCCATGGGAAGCCAGAACAGCCTGGAGATACGGTGTGTGTGGAGGGTTTCCCCGGGCTGTGTCACCTCAGCTGGCCTGGACTGTTGCCACGGCCGTGGAAGATCCTGCCTACAAGCCCTCTCCCTCGCGGCCACACTTGAAACAGCTCTGACCTCTCAGCCACCCCACGGGGCAGTGGTGAGGTCCGGATGTGGCCTGGGTGTCCCGGAGAGGTCACATACCACACCAGAGGCTGCGTCCTCAGTGTGGCCCTGTGCGGTGGCCGGAGACGGACACAAGTGGGGCCCAGAGGAAAGCCACTCACACAGTCAGGAGACCCCGCCCAAAAGGTCGCCCTGACTCAGCCTCGAGCACCCTCACACAGGCTGCTGCCCCGGGAGCCCGGGCTGGGGCCTGGGTCTGGGCTGTATGGCCTCGGCCTGCCAGGCTCCCAGCGCCCTGCGCCCGCCACCTTGGCACCGCCGGCCTCACGGGGCCGCTGGCGTGACTGCCGGGCACTGGCGTCACGCGTGGGTCAGCTCCACGCAGCACTTCCTGGTATAGGACCAGACACAGGAGCTGCGTTACAGCCACGGAAAACAGACTAAGACACCAGAGCGAGACCTTAGAGGACATCCAGCCCCGCAGGCCTCCATCCTAGCGCTGTGCCTGCGTCATCTCCTCCTCCTCCTCCCTCCTCGTCCTCCTCCTCCTTCCTTAGCAGCGCTGGCCCGGAGCCCAGGGCCTTCGCCCTGAACTACAGCCCAGCCGGCTCCCATTTCCTGTGCCTCTGCCCGGCTCCCGCAGCAGCCCCAGCTCGGCCGGGACTGCAGGCCGGAAGCCTGCGCCGCCAGGGCCGGTGCGGAGCCGGTGACTGCTGGGGCGCTGCCCGAGCCCTTGCTCCAGAGAGCCAGGTACGGCTGACAACGACCAGAAACTATTACCGAGTCGGGAAAAGCACAGATACCAAGTTTGTCAAGTATTCCTGCAGCAAATATAGGGTCGCCAGTGTTTTTACTTGGCTCTGTTATTAGGATAAATTTCACTGATGATTTCCTAACATAAGTCATCCTTGAACACCTAAAATAAACCTCACTGCTGGAATCTGAAGGCCGGACGAGGCCAGCACACTCCAAACACCAAGCCTCAAAGCCGAGCGTGGTGGTGGACACCTATAGTCCCAGCACTCGGGAAGCTGAGGCAGGAGGGTTAGTGTGAGTTCAAGGCTAGCCTGGGCCACATAGCTCAGACTCTGTGTCCAACAAAAGAAAAAAAGGAACAAACAAAAACAACTCCACCCAGAACATCATTTCACTCTGCACCTATACTAGGAGATTCTTTTCTAAAATTTAGATATATGGACTAGGGATTTAGTTCAGTGGCTCAAGTGCTTGCCTGGTAAGTGTGAGGTCGTGGGTTTGATTCTTGTTGTCAATAAATAAATACAATAAAATGTAGATATAGGCCAGGGGTTTAGCTCAGCCGTTTAAGCACCTCCCTGGCAAGTGCAAGGTCATGAGTTCAATCCCCTGTACAGAAATAAAATGAAATACAAATAAAATAAAATTTAGATATAGATGGTGGATGAGTCTAATTATGTTGCCATACTGGGTCTAAGCCCCTGGGATCACACTGGGACTAACAGGTGGGTATCAATGTGTCCAGTTTTAAATGAATACTTATTTTAGCTGGCAGTAGTGGCCCACACCTGTAGTCCCAGCACTCAGGAGGCGAAGGCAAAAAGATCATCAAGACTTTGAGGCCAGCCTAGGTTACATATGTCAAAACCAGCCGAACTGTATAGTGAAAGTCTGTCTCAGAAAAAGAAAATTAAAAATGTAAAAATTAATTTTTTGAGACAGGGTCTCTCTTTGTGGTCCAGGCTGGCCTTGAACTCACTACGTAGCCCAGGCTGGCATCAGACTCCAGGTAATCCTCCTGCCTCAGCCTCCGGAGTGCTAAGATTACGGTCGTTCACCACCATGCTAGGCTAATGCTATTATTTATTTATTTGTTTGTTTGTTTTCAGTACCAGGGATCGGATTTATATGATCCCACACATGCCAGGCAAGTGCTTGTGTTGCTGAGCTGAATCCCTGGCCCAGCTAGTATTTTAAATTGACACATCAAGGTTGTTTACATTTATGGTATACGGTGTGACAGGGCACATGTATACAATGTAGAACAATAAAACTAATAAATTATCCGTCACCTCACTTAACATTTTTTGGGGGCTCAGACCTTTGGAACTGACTCTTAGCTACTGTAAAATATGCATTATCACAGGGCAGCCTTGGAGGCGCACACCTGTAATCCCAGCTGAGACTGGGAAACTGAGGCAGGAGGATTGCTTCCAGGTTAAGGTCAGTGTGGGCTACACAGAGAGAATTTGTCTCGGAAATGGAAAAATAGCATAGCCTATGGTGACCCTGCGTGACGGTCTGAAGAGTCTTCTCCTCTAACAGAAACGCCGGTGCGGTTCGTGGATCGCCGCTCCGCCCACCCCCGGCCGACCCGTCTCTCGCCGCTTTTCCGAGCTCCGCCCCTGCGCAGGCTCCGGCGGGACGCGGGCGCCCTCTGGGAGCGGCGCGGGGAAGCGCATGGGTCCTCGGCAGGAGATGGTGCGGCTGCAGCGCCCAGGTCCGGCCCAGCCTGCGTGGGTAGCACGCGCGGGTCGCCGTCCCGGGAGCCGGCGCGGACGGATGACCGCCACTGCAGCTGGGCAAGAGGTCAGCGGAGGCCCGGGGCGGCTGGCGTGCGTGGAGGGGAGGCCGCCTGAGATGGTGACTTACAGTGTTTGTTTCTGAGATAGTAAGTTTGGGGCACCCAATTAACAGGCATATTTTTTTTTAAATTCTTCCATTTATTTATATATTGGTTTTCTTTTTGAGGACAGGGTGCTTTAAGCTGGCCTTCAACTCACCACGTAGTCCAGGCTGGCCTGGAACGCGCAGCAATCCTCCTGCCTCAGCCTCCTGAGTGCTGGGATTACAGGCACCAGCCACCACGTCCATCAACTAAATTGACACATTTAGATTGTGTCTGTTTATGGTGCACAATATAAGGCTCCTGTGTATGTGCGCTGCAGAATGACTGCATCCAGCTTTTTATGCTAACCATGCTTTGGGCCAGAGCTCTTAACAGCAGCTCTGAGATGTCTGACAATAGGGTACCTTGTTATTAAAGGCTGTTACCCTGTTGGACAAGGAACAAGGAAGCTCTGAAACTGCTTCGGTCTAACTGAAGCTTTGTGTCTTTTTGACCACCACTCCCAATCCCAGCCCCTCCCCTCCTTCCCTCTCCCCCTCCCTCTTCCTCCCTCTCTCCCTCCCTCTCCCCCTCCCTCTCCCTCCCTCCCTCCCTCCTGTCCTTGGTAAATATAATTCACTCTGCTTTCCTCAGTTTAGCTCTTTCACACAGGAGACGGATTACAGTGATTTTTTTTTTTCCCATGCCTAGTTTATGCCACTTAGCATTACTTTTTTCTGAGCCAGGGTCTCCCTGTGTAGTTCATGTATGGTGGGGGGGTGCTGGGGATCAAACTCAGTAAAACATGCATTATCACAGGGCAGCCTCGAGGCGCACAGCTGTAATCCCAGCTGAGACGGGGAAACTCAGGCAGGAGGATTGCCTTGCACTTGGCCAGCAGGCATTTACACTGCTGAGCTATGTCCCTAGCCCCTCCCGATGCAATTCAGATGGATGCATTGAATCCACAGTGGCTCAGCACTGGAGCTGGCCCTAGCACCTGTCCTGGGCAACAATCGGACATCATCAATTGGGCCAAGATTGAGAAACTCTGATTTAAAGATATAAAGCAAAATGCAAGTTCCCCACTTCCCTTAGCTGTGATTTTTGTGTGTGTGTGTGGTTTTTTTTGAGACAGGGTCTTGCTCTGTAACTCAGACTGGCCTTGAAATCACTATGCAGCCCAGGCTGGCCTGGAACTCATGGCAACCCTCCTGCCTCAGCCTTCTGAGGGCTGAGATAACTGGGTACACCAACATGTCTTTGCTAAAAGTCCCAATTTAATTAAAACTTCTTTCTAGAGCCAGGTGTGGTGGCTCATACCTGTAATTCCAGCACTTGGGGAGGCTGAGGCAGGAGGATCATTGTGAGTTCAAGACCAGCCTGGGCTACAAAGTGAGCTCAAGGCCAGCCTGAACTGCATAGCAAGACCCTGTCTCAAAAAGAAAAAAAGTGGTGGCACACTGGGACACAAAAGGGACTTGGGTCTTGCTCCCTCTGGGAGACTCACTGCAGAGCTGCTCTGGGGTCCTGAGGACAAGGGGAACCTGTGAGCCGGCTGGGCCACTGGCTTAGAGCAGGGCCTAGGGGAAAGCCCCAGGGTGGGCGGCAGGAATTTTAGCTGTGCCTGGATGCAGCTGCTGGGGGTGGGGGTGGGGGTGGGAGGCTCTAGCCCAGGGGGGCCCCACGCAGGGGGGTCTCACTTTTCTGAACTCCGCCCTGTACAGAAACCCTTCCTGGGCTCAGTCCTGAGGATCCTCCAGGATTAGGCAGGAACAGCAGAGTGGGTTAGACAGGGCTGGGGGCGAGGGACAGACAGGGCAAGACACTGCCCTGCAACCGTAGCTGAAGACGCAGGCTTGGTGGCCAGGCCTCAAGGTAATGAAAGTGACACAGGGGAAGGAAACTCCTCCTAGAGGTCCTCCTGCTAGAGCTCCAGTGTGAGTTCCTGTTCTCTAAAATCCAAGAATGAAGTTTAGGAACAACAGAGGTTGAGAGCAGAAATATTTATTGAGAGAAAGCAAGCTTCTGTCTGAGAGAGACAGAAGGGGTCCCGAGCGGCTGCCAAAGGACTCTGTCTTTTCCAGGGACTTTTATAGAGTAAAACCACAATGTGAGACGGGTCCAAGATGGGGAAAAAGGGCACTCACAAGGCAGGCAGGCAGGCAAGAGGTGGGACAGAGCTACGGCCAACCAATAAGATTAATAGTTCAGGTAAAAATGACCAAATTGAAGACAAAGGGAGTCCCGTAGCAGGCTGGCAGGCTTAGAGAGCAGTGACTCTTTCTGTAGGGGCTGGGATGGTGGCGCCTGGCTTCCTCAAGGTGACCCATACCTACTTAGAATATCAGTGCCTGATGTTTATGTTTAGGGTGTGGCTGCATTTGCTTTGCCTTTTACCTTGAGACCCGGTCCACAGCAGCAGCCTCTGTCTCCTCCAAGGTCTCCAGATACCTGGTCTAGTACACTGGCTCCTTCTTGGGCCCAGCCCTGTCTTTCTGCCTGTAATATTTCTAGCAAACTCAGTTGCCTTCATCCTCCCAAAGGAGAGAGGGGTGACAATCCCTGCTCTAGATGGCGTGGGTCACCCCAGGGGGCAGCCAAGCCCTGGGTCCTTCCCTGCCCACCTGCTGGCCGCTTCCCCTCTGGTACCCTTTTCTAAGCACCTGTAATCTCACGGGTGGGTCACAGCTGTGGCTGCCCGCGGTGTCCATAAACGTCCCTGGGAAGCAGGGTCCTTGTCCCACTTTCCCTCTAGGCAGGGGCTTTCTTTCCCTCCGTGAGGTTTCCTCCTCAGCCTCTGTGGGCCCTGGAGGTCACTCCTACACTGCAGAGAACAGGAACCCGGCCCGTGGGGCCTCTCTCAGGTCGGGAATCGTGCATTTCCCTCGTGTCACCTTCAGAGGTTCCAACATCATCCCTGTACCTGAGGGGTCGGCTGAGGCTGCACTTGAGGTGCAAGAAACGAAGAGGAGAGCAGGCAGGGAGACCGGGCTCAGCAGCACAAGTGCCGGCCTGGCAAGCACGAGGTCCTGAGTTCAGTTCCCGGTACCAAAAAAGAAGTGTTTCTGTTTTTTAAAAAATAAATAAGTAAAATTAAAAACTATTATTGAAGTAAAGAGGAGACGGGCTTGCTGACCATCTGTCCCAGCCCAAGGTCCCTGGTCCCTTCCACGTTTGCGGAAGGTTCCCTCCCAGTCGGGAATTGGGCACTGGCACTGTCACCAGGCCAAGAGAACTCGGGGAAGGGAGGAGTCCTCCCAACTTCCCCTTCTACTGGGGACTCCTGCAGTCGGTCGGGTGCCAGCCACCGCCAACCCACGCTACCAGCTACCCCGAGGTACGGCTCCTTGCCTGCTGCCACTCCCATCCCTGTGACGGGCCCAGAGTTCTGCCTCCTGGGCCCATCACAGGGACGGCAAGTCCCGGGCTCCCATCCTCAGCACCATCAGGAAAAATCAGTTCTCTGATGGGGTGTGGGGGTGCACACCTGTCATCCCAGCACTCGGTAGGCTGAGGCAGGAGGATCGCCACAAGTGCAAGGCCAGCCTGGGCTCAATAGCCAGACCTTCTCACCCTCTCTCAACCCCTCTCCCTAAATTATTCTTCCTGTCCAGTTGCATCCCCACAGCTGAGAGCGCCCCCCGCCCCCACTCTTCACCTTGACCTTCCTTCTACCTAATGTAACTGCTGTTTACAATCCTTTCAACGGTGAAAGGCATATGTGTCACCTTGAAATTTCTGGTAATCACTTTGTTTTTTTTTTGGTCTTTTTGAGACGGGGTCTCGCTATGCAGTTCAGGCTGGCCTTGAGCTCACTTTGTAGCCCAGGCTGATCTCCAACTGGCATGCTCAGCGGGGAGAGGGACTGCCTCGGTGCTGCCAGTACCTTGCAGGGCCCTGGGCTTCTCCCCGGGGCTCGGACCCGGAGCAGATCACTGGACAGGACACCGGAAAGGCAGAGAAAATACAGTGACAGCAGGCAAGGAAGAGGTGTAGGAGGAAGATGAGAGCGGCCCCAGGACATGGAGAGGGGTCCTCTGTGTCCAAGGTTCCTTTCCTGGCTCTGTCCCCAGGGCTCATGAGGCCTCGGTCAGCGGGCCCTGGCCCTGTGCAAACCTCTCCATGGGAAGCCAGCCCGGCCTCCTGCTGTATGTAAATGAAGGACCGGGATCAGGGTCTTTCCATTGGCTGTGCTTATATGCAAATGAAGGTTTGAAAAGGCCGTCTTCTGATTGGTCCTGTGGACATTCCCCAGATTCAAAATGACAGACTGAAAAGAGCAAGTTTCTGATTGGCCCAAAATAGCACTTTGCTGATTGGTTCTGTATACAATGCTCCCGGGATCACTTATGGCAAAGCCCTTCGCTGTCCCTGACTTACATTGCCGGGGTAAATGATCCGGTAGCCTTGGGACCCCAACAGTTCCACCTGGTTTATTTTTATTTATTAATTTATTTTTGGTCTTTTTGCGACCGTCTCGCTATGCAGTTCAGGCTGGCCTCGAACTGACAACGATCCTCTTGCCTCAGTCTCCGAGTCCTGGAATGACAGGCATGTGCCACTATGCCTGGCTTCCCACCTGGTTTAGAGGTGGAACCTACCTCTAGCTAGCCCTGTTTGAATACCACATAGTCTGCCTTTTTTGGGTAGAACTCTTAGCAGGAAGCCCAATCGGCACGCCTGGATTCTTCTTGTTTTTGAGGACAGATTTCAGACCAGATGTGGGCCATCCTGTAGCACATAGGCAGAGCTTATTGCAAAAGGACTGATTTTCAGACAGAGATGGGGAGAGAAAGACCAAACTCCTTCAGGCACGAATGGGGTGAGCCCAAGGTGGCATTTATTTGATTGACCGGGGCTTTCCAGATGCCCTTCTGGCCTCCAAGGTCTTCTACAAGACCAGCCAGGCTCAAAGAGCAAAGCCGGCAAAGGGCAGCTTTACTGTGGGTTGGGGCACAGGCCTCTTCTAACCTGGCTGGACATCCCAGCTTCTCCCCATCCGCAGGACCTGGCCCCAGACTTTCTGCTGTTGTTGGTTGGATCTTGCATCATAAGGCTCTTAACAGATTTCATCCAAGGACAGATCTGATCCAAACATCCAGATAGTTCCTCCCGACGGCCCATTACACTGCTGTCCCTCGCAAATCCCAAGCTGACCTGGGACAGGAGTCACAGATCAGGGCTGGGGGCTGCAGATGTAGCTCAGTGGCATAAGTGCCTGCCTTGCAGGCATGAGTTCAATCCTTGGTACGATTAAAGAAAAACAAAAACAAGAACAGGGCTGGGGATGTAGCTCAGTGGCATAAGCACCTGCCCGGAAAGCACAAGGTCTTGAGTTCAATTCCTGGTGTCAAAATGAATGAATGAATAAGTAAATAAATAAATAAAATAAAAGATCATCAGCTCCTAGCACCTGGTGGCTTCTCTGGGCTCTGGTACTTTGTCATGTCACCACCAACCCAGCTTCTCTCCCCCTTGACTTTTTTCTGTCTCTTTGCTAGGATGCCTGCACAGCCCCCATCTGAAGTCCTGAGAATCTGCACCCCCTACCCCTCTTCTTTATCTGTAACACAACAGATGGCACAGTCAGGTCTCTGGACCAGACACCCCCCCACACCACACACATACCACCCCACCCCACCCCCGGGGTAGGGGAGAAAACTCCCTGAGCAGATGTTATTCACACCTTGGGGAGCCAGGGTTTAACAGGAAGCCAGCAGCTGTCTCTGCTGAGTCCACAAAAAACCAGAAGAGGTGTGCTGTGCCTGCCAGCACCCCTGCACCCCACACCACCCTGTCTATCACCTAGCCCTAGACCCCCTACTCGGAGACCCACAGTTTTGCACCCCCCCCCCGTTAATTCCCCCCTCCCCTGCCTAAGATCCCCTATAGAACATGCCCTCACCCCCTGCTCAGGGTCAACGGTCTGTTTGTCCTTGGCCTGGCCCCACCTGGTCTGCGATAAAGTCCTCACACATTGCTTAAACTCTGCCTGTCTCAGAGATCTCGACTGTGCCTCAGTTTACCCTAATTGCACATTTAAACAAACACGCTGAGAAGGGGAAGAAGCAGTGAAAATGATGCAGATGCATGGTATATGTCACAGTTCCCAGAGATGGATGTCATTATTATGGATTGCAAACACCTAGGACCAATAAGGAACTTGAAAGGGGAAAAAGAAAGAAAAGCCCAGTTTCTTCCACCTCAGAAGGACAGCTTGGAGGCCACCTTTGCCTCTTCCCTCTCACCCTTCACCTCATCGTCCCTTTGTCCTCCTAATCTACTTTATTAAAAACCTTCACGTTTATCATTATTTTTGGCTTTTTTTGACAGGATCTCGCCAAGTCCCTAAGTTATCCAGGCTGGGCTCAAACTTGCCATCTTGGCTCTGCCTCCTACCAAGTGTTTCTCGGGGACCCCGGCAAAAGCAGCGGAGGCCCCTGGAACAGAGACTTTAGGACCGGGCTCCATCTTCTCATCCTTCACTGTTCTGAGACAGGGTCCAGCTGTGGAGCCCAGGCTGGCCTGCAGTTCACCAGAGTCCTCCTGCCTCAGCCTGCAGAGTGCTGGGATCACAGGCTGGCCACACACCCACCTCCCTGACACCAGCAAGTGGCTGGGTCTCTGCCGAGCAGGACGGAGCCTGGGGCGTAGTGCAGGTGACCAACCGCACGGTGGCAGGCGGGGGCTCCGCTTGGCTTCCTTGTGTTGCAGCAGGACGGGGTGGGCTGGGCTGTGATAAGGGCTTTTTTTTTTTTGGTACGGGGATCGAACTCAGGACCACACACTGGCAAGGCAGTGCTTATGCTGCTGAGCCAAATCCCCAGCCCAATAAGGGCTCTTTCTATGTTGCCTAGACTGGCCTTGAATTTGAGAACCTCCCAACACCACTTCCCAGGTTTACAGATATGAGCCACCTGACCTGGCTCTTGTTATTTTAGATTTTTTTTTTGTACCAGGAATAAAACTCAGGACCGTACGAGGCAGGTGCTGTGCTGCTGAGCTACACCCCCAGCTATTTTAGGGTTTGTGATACTCACTCGTCTTTCTCTTCCAAGATCCTTTCCTAATTGCACACAGCTCTCCTTAAGGTAGATCCCAGCGTCTGTTGTGAAAATACCAAAAAAAAAAAAAAAAATGCTGGCCTTCTGATGTTTATCTCCACGCTTGGCCATGCACGGTGTGTCTGTGTCTATGTGAGTTACTGGGGATTAAACCCTGGGTCTTCAGGCTGAGTTGCATCCCTACATTCCTTACCCCTTTTCTCCTGGGACAGAGAGAGTCTCACCAAATCAAATTACCTGGGCTGGGCTCAAACCTGCCAGCCTCCTGCCTCAGCCTCCCAGAGTGCAGGGGTTACAAGCGCGCACCGCCATACCCTGCTTTTCCGCTTATTAATGCAGGAGAATCTTGTGTAATGAACACACAGCATTTATAGTCAGAGACTCCCCTTTTATTTTACGTTTTTTAGTCTCACACTTCTCACCAAGGAGCACTTTCTGTGTTTTCTGAATGGACTCTTGGGAGAATGGTCTGTTCTCCGTCTCCTTGCCCCTGCTTGTCTTCAGACTGAGGCTGGGAAGGAGAGATGGGACACTTTCCCCCAGGGGATCCTGCCTGTCGGGCCCTTTCCTTCCTGGAGAGAGGACCCCAGACAGGGTGTTCTTGGCTGGGCAGAGGCAGAGCAGAGCCTGTGTCCCCAGCAGGAGTACGGTGACTGCTCTCCTGAGGCGCAGGTGATGCCTTCTATCCCCCGGCCCTTCCTGCCAGCCAGGCTCCCTGGTCCCCCGCACCCCAGGCTTGGGCTCTACCCCTGCCCAGCCGCGCCACAGCTCCCTGGGAGCCGCCAAGAGGAGCAGTTGGCCACCGCAGCCAGGCGGTGGGGACGGGGCTGTGCAGAGTGGGCAGTGCGGTCCAAGGACCCTCGCGAGGGTAGAAGTGAAAGCTGTGTTTCCCAGCCTCGGCTTCCCCTTCCTCGGAGAGGGCCTGCGGCCATGCTGCTGGTCCAGGCCTGGCTGCCTGTGAGCCTGCCTGGAGGAGCTGAAGAGCTTCGAGCTCTGTGTGGGGTCCCTGGGGCGCATGGAGGCGGCCAGAGCTCTGGAGATGGCTGAGCTGCTGGTGGCCCCTCTGGGTGCCTGCCAGGTTCCCAGCATCTTCAAGCAAGATCTGTAAGAGGGACCTGTGGAAGAGAGAACAGACAGAGGACAGGAGCTGGGGTAAGGCTACACAGAGGCCAGGTCAGGGTCCACTGTGCACTGGAGACCCGCTCCCCACCCTGTCGTCCTGGTCTGGGGTCCCACTGTCTTCTAGAGTTCTTTGTTTTTGTTTTGAGACAGGGTCTCACTATGTAACCCACACTATCCTCCTGCCTCAGCCTCCCAAGTGCTGGGATGACAGGCGTGTGCCACCACCCCAGGCATGGCCAGTGTTTGCTGCTCTGGGTCTCTGTCTCCGTTCCTGTCACTCTGGGTTAGCTGTGCCGGCCTCGTGCTCTCCTCCCTCCTTCCCAGAGCCCTGCACACCAGACTCCTGGATAACTCTCAGCGTCCCCACTGTGGTCAGCACCATGCAGTCACTGGCCACCCACACTTGCCAGCCCTGAGGCACCCGCAGCAGCCTCCACTTCCCTCTCTTTCTGCAGCACGGTTCCACTCGGCTCCCAGATCTTTTATTTGCAGCTGGAGACAGGGTCTTGCTGAGTTGCTAGGGATCACAGGTTGGGTTTGAAATGGGATTAGACTCTCGATCCTCCTGCCTCAGCCTACCAAAGTGCTGGAGTTACAGCATCTCGGGGGCAACTCTTGCCACACCTGGCAGCATCATGGGTTTGTGCTTCGGTGCCATTAAGTAAAAGAAGGGTCATGTGACTGAGGGCCGCTGTAGTGTGACAGCCGCCTGGGAGCCCAGACCAGCTGTGAGTGTCCACAGCAGAGTGGGGCGGTGAATAAGCGGACAGAGAGACAGTTCCTGCCGCTGTGTGACAGAGGAGATTGGATGAGATTGTGTCACACTGCTCAGACAAAGCACAGTTCAGAATTCACAGGTCTGAGCCCAGGGTATTGATGCACACCTGTTATTCCAACATTCAGGAGGCTGAGGCAGGATGGTCAATGGGAGTTTAAGGCTGGCCTGGGCTACACAGTAAGATCCTGTCTCCCTGTCTCACAAAACCAAAATCTCCATCATCATCATCATCATTATCACAATACTGCAGAAAAGTAGCCGAGCCGGGCGTGGTGGTGCACTCCTGTAATCCTAGCACTCAGGAGGCTGAGGCAGGAGGATCATTGCAAATTAGGAACCAGCCTGGGCTACAAAGTGAGCCCAAGGCCAGCCTGAATTGCACAGTGAGACCCTGTCTCAAAAAGACAAAAACAAAAGAAGAGAAGCTGAGATCTTGCTCCCAGGCATTATGATTTAATCTTGTTTGGTTTTAGATGCAACTTTGCCTGGCGGGATTTGAACTGAGGTGCTGGTGGGAGGAGTAGGGCAGGCGTCCTGCTGGGACAGCACAGGCACTGTGGAGTGGCAGCCGGTCCCCAGCACGCGGGTTGATGTCCTCAAATTTCCTTCCAGAGAGTCAAGCTGGTGTCCTGTCCTCATGTGAGAGCCAGTCACTCTGCCTTGCTGAAGTCTCCCCCATTCCCCATGACTGGGTGATTGCCCAGAGTGTGTGCCCATTCGCTACCCGGCCCACTGTGCAGCACAAAAGGCATTTATTCATTCATCTGTTTGCTTGTTTTTTGCTTTTTTGAGACAGGATCTTGCTATGTAGCCCAAATTGGCCTTGAACTCATGGTCATCTTCCTGCCTCAGCCTCCCACCCAGCTAGGAAGGACATTTCTGTAATGCCGGCCTGGAACAGGAATATTTTGGGGGACTGTTTGGAACAGAGGTAGGCCCTCTCTACAGTACCAGGCCCAGTAATTTCACTGTATTATTTTACGGTACCGCGTAATGAACCCAGGCACGCTAGGCTCGGCTACATTCTCAGCCTTTTTTGCTGTCCTCTTCTCTCCTTTGCTTTTTTCTTCTTTTACCTTTGTGGCAAGAATCTCAAAACTTGCTCCAAGTTGCACAGGGTCTGCTCGAACCGGTGACCCATCTGTCTCCACCTCCCAGATGCGCCTCTGTGCCTGGTTCAGGATTCGGGTTGTTTGCACCTGGAGCAGTGTCTGGTTGTGCGCATGCGTGCATACGTGTGCGTGCGTGCGCCCCTTTATCCGTGCTGCTGCAGCCCGGGTGAGAAGCACAGGTCCAGATCCCTATGCATCTGCACCTCGCAGGCTCCGGAGGCGGTGGCCGAAGGGTTTATGGGGTGGTCAGGTCCCTGCCCCTGCAGACAGCACTGCCTCCCCTGAGGGGCGAATTTGGGAGTTTAGGGCCTCCAGCCGCCCCCTGCGGCTGCTCCTGCCCTCGAGGACCAGGCCCCAGAGCCCTCTGCAGAGTGCAAGGCGGCCTCCCCTCTGCCTCCGGGAGGACCCAGACTCCGGGGGGGGGGGGGCTGCAGATACAGGGGAATGCTGCTATTTCACAAATGCATTATGTAAAAAGCATGGGTCCCCCTGGAGGCCCTCCCCCGGCTTCAACACCCCACCCTGTCCTTGCTGTGTTCCACAGCCGCGCTGGATGGAGTCCTCTTCCCTGCTTCAGTGTCTGGAATGGATTCTTTTTTGTGTGTGTGTCTTTTTGAGATGGGGTCTTTTCTATGCAGTTCAGGCTGGCCTTGAGCTCACTTTGTAACCCAGGCTGGTCTCGAACTCGCAACGATCCTCCTGCCTCACCCTCCCAAGTGCTGGGATTACAGGCGTGAGTCACCACGCCCCGGCTGGAATGGATTCTAAACGCTTCCCTTTCATGGGCACTGTGATTGTGGGGAAAAGCCAGAGGCTCAAGATGCCTGATCAGCTGAATAAGATGGATGAGGGCAAACTGGCATGCTTCTTGTTTTGGGTGTGTGCACACATGCGTGTGAGTGTTTTCCTGAGGCAGTGCCTGGCCATGTAGCCGGGGCTGGTCTTAAACTCATG
Organism: Hydrochoerus hydrochaeris; assembly: GCA_004027455.1. Lineage (NCBI taxonomy): Eukaryota > Metazoa > Chordata > Mammalia > Rodentia > Hydrochaeridae > Hydrochoerus > Hydrochoerus hydrochaeris. The sequence continues at coordinate 45,109 of PVLA01005556.1, forward strand.
GCCATCCTCCTTCCTCAGTGATTTGTTTACTTTTTTCTCCTTGCTGAGACTAAATACCCCACACCGGAAGTGAAGGAAGGGAAGGTTTGTTAATCAGCTGGCTCCAAGGCAGGGTGGCATACCCCAGGGGCAAGGCCGCAAGGCGGCAGCCAGAGAAAAGAGGGGAAGAGCTCGCCTCTGCACCTCCCTGTGCTGGAAACAGATCACACACTCCCCACCCCTCATCTCACCCCCAGGGCGGGCGGATGAAGCCTCACAATACCTGCCTGCCCTCCTCTCCCAGGGCTGAGGATGTTTACAAAGTAAGGACCCTGGCTCCCTGCTGAGTCTCTTAGTTAAGATTCTAAATTTCTCACGTGGACACAGCCAAAACTCAGCCTTCCAGTGGATGGGATTACATTTTAAACCTTGGATCTGGGCCCGGCCCGGTGTGGTGGTGTGCGCCTGGCATTCCTGAACTTGAGAGACTGAGGCAGGACCATCTGAGTTTGAGGCCCGCCTGAGCTATGTAAGGAGAGCCTGTCTCAAAAAACCAAAACAAAGCACTCACTGTAGTTTCTGATCACAGCCGGGCAGGCCAAGGCCATGTTTAGCCTTTGCTCAGGGGCTGACCGTCGTCCCTGTCCCCCTCGAGGTCCCCAGGCCCGCTGGACACCTACCACACGCACCTGGGCAGGACCTTCCAGCTGATGCGGGCGAGAGTGTGAACCTTGGGCGCTGCTCCACGTGGCTACATAGAGACTACATAGTGACTACATAGAGAGACCCTGTCTCAAAAAACAAAACAACCAGAAAAGGACAGTAGGGCTAGGGATTTAGCTCAGTGCCTGCCTGGCAAGTGTGAGGTCGTGAGCTAGATTCCTGACATAAAAAAACCACTTCAGTTGTGCGGTGACTGGGGACACCCAGCCTTCCTGTCCCAGCGGACAGGCCCAAGAACAGCCTGCTGCCCAATGCCCACAGTGAGCACCTGGCCACAGTGGGGGACTCCCCACGTCCCAGGCAGGCAGACTGCCTTCCATCCCCAGTGCCTCTGCCACCTCCTCACAAAGCCAGCAGGCAGGGGTGCAGAGCACAAAGCAGGCCACAGAGCCGCCACATGCTTCTCTCCTCTCCGTGCCAGGCTGCAGCGGTGCTGTGTCCCCAGCTCTGCCTGCCGGAATCTTGAGGTGGCTCTGCTGACCAATGAGAATCTTCTGCGGCTGCATCTCAGCTGCAATGGCCTGGGCTTGGCAGGCGCTGCGCTGCTGGGTGTGGGGCCCTGGCGTCCCCGCTGCAGGGTGCAGACCCCGCAGGGAGGCTCGTGCGTGGAACCAGGGCCGCCTAAAAAACCTACTAATGTGCATTTACTGCTGGCAGGAGCAGTGGCCCCGGCCTAAAATCCAGCTGCTCCGGAGCTGAGGCAGGAGGATGGCGGATCAGAAACCAGCCTGGATAATGTAACAGTTGAGGCGCTGACTCAAAATGCTGGGAGCTGCTGAAGCTGGAGATTGATCCCATGTGTGGGGCTAAAGCAAGCGAGCCCTGAGAAAACAGCCCAAAGTAAGCTATGTAAACAAGCTGTTCCAGCACCAGCAAGGCAAGGGGCCCAGGCCTGCCAGGCCAAGGAGTTGCTAGGCAGTGGGGCTGAAATGGACATTCTTCTTTGGAGGGTATAAACACATTGCTACAGTGTTGAGCAGCTCCTTTCCTCCCTTCAGGGGGATCCGGGCTCCACCTGACCCCAGCTTTGCCTCTATTTTTTTCATACGCTCCAGATCCTCAGGAGCTGCAAGGGTGGCAGCATCAAAATACCAGGGATGCAGCTCAGCACTCCCCAGCACTGCTGAAAAACTTCACAAGAAAAAGAGGTTCTGGTTGTGGGGCCCCTTTTCCGGCACTGCCGCCGGCATCTCATGCCCCGAAGCAAAGCCCAGTTCAGCCCGAGCAGCTCAGCACCCCCCAGCATCTCCTGCTCTCTGCCCCTGGGCACCGAGGCCGGGAGTTAGTAGCAACAGGTGCCAGGCCCTCCTAGGCCTGCACACCTCCCAGCCATCGGGTCCTCCCAATTGCCAGAGTAGGGAGCTGCTCCACTCTCTCCCCCCCTTTTATTTAGTTATTTATTTATTTATTTATTTTTTATTCTATTTTATTTCCCCTCTTTCTTTTTGAGACTGGGTCTTGCTATGCAGTTCAGGATGGCCTTGAGCTCACGCTGTAGCCCAGGCTGATCTTGAACTTGCATCAATCCTCCAGTCTCAGCCTTCTGAGTGCAGGGATTACAGGCCTGAGTCACCAGGCCTGACTTTGCTTGTCTCATTGATTGGTTGATTGATTGGAGACAGTGTTGCTAGAGCCAAACTCTCAGCAGTCCTCCTGCCTCAGCCTCCTGAATGCTGGGAAGATAGGTGTGTGTCCCCCACCCCCCCGCACCCTGTGGGACAGAATGCTCCTTGCTAGAAATGAGGACGTTTTACTCATCTCTACAGTGTTAGTGACAGAATGACCCTGGAACCTTCCTCCAGGCAGCTCCCTAAACTGCTGAGTCACCCTGGTTGGGGCTCAAATTTGCAGTCCTCCTGCTTCAGCATCCTGGGAATGGCTAATGCTAAGGCATCTTGAGGATCCTGGATCAAACCCCATGACCTAGGGAGACAAGCAGGGAACAGGCCCATGGCTGAGGGACCAGACGGGGAGGCCCCTGTGGGCCTCTGCTCTCCCTCCAGGCTGAACAAGAGCGGGCTGGAGGCCAGGGCCTGTGGGTGCTGTGCTGGGGGCTGGTGCTGTCATCCCAGCACTCAGGAGGCTGAGGCAGGAGGACGTCCTGAGTTCAAAGTGCCAACCTGAACCACACAGCCAGACCCTGTCTCAAAAAAACCAAAACTAAATGAATCAATAAATTACGGCATTTGGGAGGTGAATGGGCCCCTAGCACACACCCTCCTTGATGTCCCCAAGCTGGGTTGTGTGAAGGCTGAAGAGCTGTCACCGCACTGCCACCACCTGTGAGAACCTGGCCTCCACACTCGGTGTGAACCCAAGCCTGAGAGCCGGACCTGGGCGACCCAGGGCTGCTGTGCCCATGCGAGGGCCTCATGCAGCCCCAGTGCAGGCTGCAGGTGCTGCAGAGTCTAGGGGGGGTCCAGGGTACGGCCACATCCTTGCCATCCGTGTGCCCAGACGCCTGCCTTTATAATTGAAGCAAGATCTCACTGTAGTTCATGCTGGCCTTGTACTCATGGGATCCTCCTGCCTCAGCCTCCCAGCACTGGGATTACAGTGTACACTGACCCCCCCTCCTCCAGAATCAAGCTGTGTTGGGCAGTAGAGGTTCACCATCCCCCCTGCCTGTCTCACTAAGGCACAAAGGTGCCCAGGCTGGGTTGGAGCTCACAATCCTGCATCAGCCTCCAGAGCACTGGGATGGGATGCCATGCCTGCGAGCCACACCTCACCCTGCTGAGGAGGGCGGCAGTTTGCTCCTGGTCCTGCAGGCTGGGCATGTGCCACCTGGGTTCAGCCACCTGCCCCCCACTGTCCAGTGCTCCAGGATGGGTGGCTTGGGGGGCTGGACCTCAGCTTCACCCTGGGGAAGGGGTGCTGCACTGCTGGGTGAGGGGCCGTGGCACCCCATGAGCTGGCTGTGCAAGCTGTGTTGAGGGGGCCAGGGCAGCTCTTCTGGGGGAAGCCCCTGTCACACGCTGCGTGTGCCGCTCTGGGCTTTCTGCAAAACCCGTTTCTCCCCTTGATGTGGCTTGGGTTCATTGATAGCTTCCCTAGTAATCTAAATTTATCACCACTTGTTGGTTTTATGAGACCGGGTCTCATAGTCCAGGCTGGTCTTGAAGTCATGGCCCTTCTGCCTGGGATTCTCAAACACCAGAACCATCGCACTGGCTTTGAAGGTGCCCAAACAGTACACGCCTCGCTGGGCCTCGGCCTGGCTCCCCACTCTTCCTTTTCAGGGGGCCCGAGCCCCGCAGTGATTCCTGTTCCCCGCACAGGCGGGCTGGACAGCTGAGGCCTGGCTGCTTCAGCTCTGTGCTGGGAGACCCAGGGGCGTGGCTGCTGAGCAGAAGGGTGAGGCAGTCTGGCTGCATACGCTCCATTGAGTGGGTTACCAGCTCCGAGCAGGAGCCCGAGCTTGCAGAGGGGGTGGGGGTGGACACACCTGAGGCAGGAGAAAGCAAGGAGACAAATCCCGCCCAGCTCCCGCGGCTTCGTGTTCACCGCCGGCAGACTGGTTGCCGCCCTGACTCAGCCTCCAAAATGTTTGTCCCTGAATTTAAAACTAGATGAAGTCAAACCTACATAAGTGGAAATTTAACCATCAGAAGAAAATACCTAGGTATTTAACTATGTTTCTCAAGTGTCAATACTTAGCAATTAACCATTCTAGTTCTCCCTAATCTCACTTTCCCACCATGATGTGAAACATATCCCAAGTAGTATTCTGGACTCTACAATCCTTTCCTGAATGCTATCTGGTAAAACTGAGTATCAAAGAATTGAAGTTTCTTGGAATTCTTTACTCCATTTTAGTCTAGTTCCACTGTCTCAGACTAAACTTTAAGCTCTAATGTGTAAGCGAATAAACCAAATCAACATTGAAAACCTTGTGCAGAAAATCCTGAATTGAGGGCCTGGGGATTTTAGTTCAGTGGCTTAAGTGCCTGCCTGGCAAGTGCAAGGTCATGAGTTTGATGCCCAGTACCAAAAAAAAAAAAATCCTGAATTGAGTATACCTTCATTCGCAACTGGCTAAAGACTTTTGTAACATAAAAGGTTTTTCAGCTGAGCATGGTAGCACACACCTGTCAGCGGAAATGCTTAGAGGCAGAGGCAGGACCAGCGAGTTCCAGGCCAGCCTCTACCCCACGTTTGCCGGAAGATCCCCAAACACAAAGAAATTTAGGAACAGGCTTAAAATAGGAAACTTAAGACACCAAAGGGTCACCGAGTGGGCGGCCCAAAGCATTGTTAGGACCTTGTACAAGGCCACTGGCTACCCTGTTACTATGTTTGGTGACATTATCAAGCCTACTCCTGACACCCTGATCCGAGGACTGTAAATGAGGTTCTCATACACAAGAAAACTTCAGCTTGCGTATTCAAAGTTAAATGCCGAGACTTAACACCAGCGACCGGTTGGGACTCCTACAACTGCTTGATGCAAACATAGTGGGTACAGCACCCAGTGAGGCCCATAGGCCCAAGATTACAGGGGAGTTAGGGGCAGCCCCCCTGTCTGCCAGGGACCCGTCCGTCTGGGATCCTCTCACTTTCAGGACTTCGGGGATGGGGGATGGAGCGAAGCAAGACCCATGCACAGGAGGCTGGTGGCACAGCTGGCAAAGTCCTCCCTGTACCAACCCAGACAGGACCCTAAGACAGAGGATGGGGCCACATGACCCCCACAGGGAGACCTACAGGAACCTCCCGCACAGGACCCACTGCACCTGTGTGGGATACTGAGGCAGGCCAATTCCCAGAAACTCTGGTCTTAGGGTACAGTAAAGGAGACCCGAAATAAAACACAAAAAAGAGTTGTATTTTCTTTTATTGTGAAAAAAAAACCCATCTAGACCTTTAGCTCGGTGGCACAAGTGCCTGCCTGGCAAGGATTCACAGTGCCTAAGAAAAAGTTCCGATTTTTATGGTGAAAACTACTTGAGGGAGTTAGGGTGAGGCTGCCCCCAAACACCACAGCATGAGTGAAGTCCTGGGCTCAGAGGGCGCCCCTCCCCACCAAGGGCCCCAAGGTGCGGAGGGGTCAGGAGGCCCCAGCTACCGGGTAGGGCCTGTGCCTGTTACCCACTGCCCCCCCACAGGCCCTGCGCACCGGGAAACACGGAGGACCGGAGGGCCCGGCTCCGGAGCAGTGCCCCCACCCAGGGGAGCCAGCCCAGAAGGACCAGTGTCGGGCGGGGGCGGTGGGGGAGCCAGGTGATGAAGTCCGCTCCCGTGTCGGGTCGCCACCTTCCCCACACAGCGACTCGCAAAAGGGAAGCACTTCCCAGGTGCAGGCGGACGAGCAGCGCTCCCCTTTTGCTAGCTGCTATGTGAGGTCTACACTGCAGAGATCCACTCAGGCCAGGCGGGACAGAGCCAAAGCGAGGCTGTGCTGTGCAGGGCCCTTCTGTCATTACAAAGGAACCAAGAAAAACGCCGAGAACTTCCCCGCTGAAGGGTAGGGTTAGGTGCTGCCACGCGACGCCCGCTGGCGCCCGCGGGAAGCTGGCTGCCGTCGGGTGGGGTCGAGCTGACGCTGAGCAGGTCCGGCCACGGGCCTACTGGGGGAAGAGGGTCGGGGAAGCCTAGCCTGGAGCGACCACCCGGCCCTGCGGACCCAGGGCCTGGGCCGAAACTTCGCGCTCAGCCCCTCCCGCCCACGTCAGATCTGCACCCCGGGTACTTGCCCCTGGTGGACGTGGAGGCTCCTGCTAGTACCGAACCCGGCGCGCAGCGGCTCCGACCGGCGAGCCTCGGATGCTGTAGCACTGTGTCTGGGTCCCAGAGCGCTGCCGCATCCGAGGGTCCCAGGCCGGCAGGGGTGCGGCAGGTCTCAAGTCTCCACCGGCGCCGCTCAGAACCCGGAGGCACTTTCGGTCCACAGCACAAAGTGCCCCCGGAGTTTGAGTGACGCAGGCAGAGGGAACCCGGGCTCACACGGATCCGGCCAGACCTGGAGCAATCGCGCTGCTCTGCCACAGGCTGCAAAGGGGCCGAGTTAGCCCTGGGCTGATTCGCAGGGCTGGGGGACAGGCCCTGCCAGCTGCTCCCTGGGCTTAGGGTGGGCCTGAATGCCGTCTGAAGCGGAGGCCGGTGAGCCTCCAGTTAAACTCGACCTCAGGAAACTAAGCTACTATCTCAAAAACCCGAGGCTAAGCTAACCCCAGGCTTCAGTATTCCTAGTAGCTACCGCAAGGCCCTGGATTATTCTGGGAAGCTCTGGCAGACACAAAACACTCAAGACTAGGTAGAAGATAGCACCCAGGTCTCCCTCCTGCCTCGGCTTCAAAGTGCTGGACCATAAAGCCAGAGACTCCAAGCTAAGCTGAACTACCATAAGGAAATGGGGTCAGCCTGACACCATTGCTTCAGAATTCTTTTGGGACAGACAGGGCCCCACTATGCACCTAAAGCTGGCCTTGAACTTAGAGCTTGCTGTACTTTAAAAAGCCATCAAAAAGAGCTGCTGCCGTTCTGATTTACTGTAAGTCCGACTTATGCACTTGTGATGGCACCACCACCCAAGCAGTCGTGGGAACCCAAGGGCACCCCTAAAAACCAACCAAACAGGTAAAAGGCCCATGCATGAGGCCCAAATCCTGCCCTGGGAGCCCTTGCAGCAACGCTGCTGCTGTGGCCACTGTCCCCCGATGTCATTGGGAGCCTGGGACACGAACCCGGGCTGCTGCCCCAGGCCCACATAGGGGAAACCAAGGCTGGGCGGAGCAGCTGGTTGGCCCCGGGTGGAAGCTCACCTGTGGCTACCGCAGCCAGGGCGACATGGGGCCCCCGAAGAGGGATGAACCGGTCCGGATAGACAAAGGGAACGGGTTGATTAAGACGCAGTCAGGGTGAATTCGTTACCAGGAACAGAACGGCGAGCTGGCAGCCGCTGAGCCGGGCAGGTCTGCCGTGGGGCCGCGAGGCCAGGCGGGGTCCGGAGACGCTTGGTTCGGGTCGTTGCCTTCCTCACACAGCGGCCCGCAAAAAGGAAGCACTTCCCAGATGGACACGGGCAGCGCCCCCCTTTTGCGGGCCGCGACGTGATGCTCGTACTGAATTCTGCTCCGGGAGGCTGAGACAGGACGGAGCCAAGGCGAAGCTGTCCTGTTAAGGGCCTGTACTACAAGGGAACTAGAACAAAGTTAAACTCCTTTACCTGGGAAAGGTACCTTGTGACGCCTGCTAGCACCCGCAGGACAACGCCGGGCGCCGTGGGGTGGGGACGCGAGGACACCGAGCGGGACCGGGCCGCGCGCTCGACGCCTGCCACCCACGTCGGGTCCCCGCACTCGGCGTTCGCCCTGCCGGGAGAGTGGGGTAATCATCCCCGGTGCGGTGGCTCCTGCGGGGACCTGGGCCGAGCGCAGCGGTGCCAGCCGGCGACCCTCGGGTACCGTAGCACTGTGCCCGGCCCAGAGCGCTGCGGCATCCGAGGGTCCCGGGCCGGCGAGGGTCGCAGGGACCCAGCCCGGGCCGGGGCGCAGAGGGGAGCACGCTCAGCCCAGCTCCGACGGCTGCGGCAGAGAAGGGGCCGAATCAAACCAGGGTCCGGAGTCCGGGGTCGGCCTCGGCCGGCGTGGTGCCCCGCCAGCTTCGGGCGGGTGCGTAGCGTGAGCTCGGCCCAGGCTCGGAAGCAGCAGCGGAGCGGGCGGGCCACACTGGCGGGCTCGGAGGTGCAGGCGGAGCTGGGCCGGAGCTGCCGGGCGCTGCGGCTGCCGCTGCTTTTATAGGCCCCACGGGGCGGGGAGGGGGCTGCTCCTGCGCCTCGCCCCCCCCCGCCCCTCACCCCTCACTCTCCTCACCCGGCCCTGGGTCTCCGGCCTCTCCTAGGGCTGCGGCGCCTTCCGGATCTTTCCCTGGGAGTTTTAATCCCTAGCACGTGGAAAAGGATGTTTGGGTTGGGTGTGGTGTTGCGTGGGAGGCTGAGGCAGGACTATTTTATCAATTTCCAGTTTAAAATCCCAACTGGCTGGGCGTGGTGGCGGGTCTCTGTAATCCCAGAGAGGGGAGGTTGAAGCAGGAGGATTTGAGCTCCTTTGGTGCTAGCCTTGGTTACATTGGGAGAGCCTACCTCAAAAAATCAAAGGAGGACGGAACAAGTCGTCACTATAACAATTATAAATGGGCTTGACTCTTGCATACTGAGAATGACTTGCAATACACAGGAGTGTAGAACCCTTAAGAAAGGCATTCCAAGAGCCCGCCTGATGGGGCAAGCCTGTTGTCCCAGCACCCAGGAGGCCCAGGCCAGAGGACACCTGCAAATTCAAGGCCACCTTGGGCTATACAGGGAGACTTTGTTTCAAAACACAAAAACAAAATAAATCAATTCCATCACCTGGCACTGTGGATACCCTTTCAACAAATATTTGAACACTTTTACTTTTGGTGATTATGGAACAACCGTGCTATTTCATGAAGCTGGAGAGGCAAAGATTTCCAGCCTGGTGCTGCGCGGGGTAGAGTGGCACAGGCTGCCTGTAACCTGTTGATTTTGGAGGCTGAGGCTCCAGCTGGAGCCAGGCCTGGGATATTTAGGGAGACTGTGCCTCTGGGTTCTAGAAGAGGCCCTGAGTAGCCAGGCCTGGGGCGCACTCCTGTCCTGCCAGCACCCTGTTGCTGATGCAGGAGGAGCAATGCAGACTTGAGCCCTTTAGGGGTACATAGTGGGGTCCAGCCCAGCCTGAATAGTGGGGAGACTGTGTCCAAAAAAAGTCAGGCCTGTGGGCTATGAGCCCTTGGCTGGCAGGAATGGCGGAGGTCAAGGTGCCCGTGCAGTGTTCATGTGTGCCGGAGCAAGGGAGCCCTACCCCACTCCAGGACCTCTCTCCCCAGGAGCCCCCCCGCAGGGCAGAGGCTTCTGAATTCTAAGGATGGTGGAGCAAGTCCGTGCCCCCAGGCGTGCTGGGCCAACAGTGATCTGGGGAGAAGCTGTCTCCATAGGGATAGGAAGTAACAGAGGCTGGGGATGCAGCTGAGGCCAAGGCCCGGTTCCGGCCTCAAGGCACAGAATGCACAAATGAGTTTCAGCTTGGTTTGAAGCCAGGGTTTGCCGTCCTGGGCAGAGGTGCTGGGTCCGAGTCCGGCCTCAGTCCTAGGTCCTCCTGTCTTTGTGATTTTTCCTTCTCTCCAGAATACCCAGGTGAAACAGCAATTACCCTGGGAGGTAGGAACCATTTCCTCCTCCTCCTAAAATCCCCGTTCACCTTTGACCTTGAGGCCCTGCGGGAGCTGGGTGGGGGGTGGGGAGGCTGGAGCCACAGCTTGGGGAGTGTTCAGGAAGCTGCAGCTGAACCCCGGCCTGAAACCAGTCGACAGAGTGGTGGGGTCACTCACACCCATAACCCCGGTGCTCTGGGAGGCCAAGGCCCAGGATTCCAAATTCAACCCCAGCCTAGGCAAGTCAGGGACCCCTGCCTCAACATAGAAAATAAAGCCAGGTGTGTGGTGGTGCACGCCTGTCCTCCCAGCACTTCCGAGGCTGAGGCAGAAGGATCCCCTGAGCTGTCTCAAAAAAACAAAAACAAAAAACACTTTAAAATATTAACTAAGGGGCTGGGGATTTAGCTCAGCGGGATAAGCACTTGCCTGGCAAACACAAGGTCATGAGTTTGATTCCTGGTACCAAAAAAAAAAAAAAACTAATTTAAAAAAACCCCATGACTGGTGTACTTTAGGGAAAAACTCTGGGTCCATTCAGCTCACAGTGCACTGTGTTAAGGACCAGAAGCTGACCTTTGCCACACAGGTTCCCTAGGAAATGCATTAATTTTATATTTGATTTATTTGACACAGCGTCTCGATATGTAGCCCAGGCTGGCCTCAAACTCACGACACACTTCCTGCCTCAGCCTCCTGAGTGTTGGGGTTATAAATGGGCACCACCTTGCCCGGAAGCTTTCCATGCACTTTATTTGGTCTTTTTGGGGGCAGGGTTTCATCACATGATTCAAGCTGGCTTTGAGCTCACTTTGTAGCCCAGGCTGGCTTTGAAGTCACAGTGATCCTCCTGCCTCAGCCTCCGAGCGCTGGGGTTACCTGTGCTCTTTAGATTATCTCTAGATTCCTTATTGTGCTTCACAGGTGTGCAGGCCGTGGAGGGCTGTGGTTCTGGGTTTCCGGTGGGGGGGGGATTGTCTTGCTGGGGGTTCTCAACCGGCCCACGGCGGCGGAGCCCAAGGTAGCAGAATCTCCACCCACTGCCGCTCCAAGCAAGCAGAGAATCGGGGCCAACCAGTTCTGGACCCAGTTCTGGCAGCCTCGAAACCCAGCACAATACAGAACGTGATGCTCCCACACCGGCAATCCCAGCTCCTGGGAGGCTGATGCAGGAGAATCTCACATTTGAGACCTGCCCAGGCAATTTAACAGAACCCTGTCTCCAGATTAAAAAGCTCAAGGGGACGTAAGGACATGCCATGCTTCTGTGCTGGCTCTCCCGTGGTGAATGTAACCATTACATGCTGCAGACATAGAATAATAAAAGTAAAAACTAAAGCTAGCGTGGTGGTGCACACTCGGGTCCCAGCACTTGGTAGGCTGAGGCAGGGGGATCACTGTGAGGCTGAGGCCAGTGCTCAGTTCTCAGCAACTCTGCCACTCTTCCCTGGCTGCAGCAGGGCTCTGTGCATCTCAGGCCCTTTCCTGTGCTGACCAGAGCAGGCAGCCGCCGGCCACGGCCCCACCCCCACCCTCTACCAGCAACCGGGAGGCAGCGTCTGCTCAGGACCGGGACCGAGCACAGCACTCGTGCTGCGCCCCTCGGGAGTGAGTTGTGCTTCCAGAGCCGGAGTCCCAGGCAGCGTGGGGAACAGGGTACTTTGCTTTGCTTGCCTGTCTGCTTGTTTTCCTTTCTTTTTCTTTCTTTATTTTTGACACAGGGTCTCGATAGGTAGCCCGGGCTGGCCCCCAACTCACAGCAGACCCCCTGCCTCAGTCTCTTGGACAGCTGGGGTTAGGCCAGCACCATCTTGCCTGGCTTTTTTTTTTTTCTTGTAGCAGACGGAATCAGAAATACCAAAAACCAGAGGCGGAAGGGGATAAAGGGTGTGGAGGCCGCGGGCAGCACCCCGCCGCAGAGACCTCCCCCAGGGAGAAAGGCCAGCATTTGCAAATCTCCGGAGCTTTTGTCATTTAATTACCCTGAGACCCCACCTGGCCTTGAGCTTTGTGTGCCGCGCCTGGACCACCTTAGCACTGGTCTCCTTGGGAAGCCCTTTCCGCAGCCTGGGGCGAAGCTGTGAAACATCCCATTTTCAACCTTTTCTTCTGTGAAATGAGGTGAAGAAAAACTCTGTGTGGGGGACAACCTGGCAGGCAGGAGCACCCCTGTAATCCTCACCTCTGGGAGGCTGAGCCAGGAGACTCCCACATTTAGGTCCATTTTAGGCAATTTAGCGATTGCATGAGGCCCTGCCTCACAATAAAAAATAAAAAGCGCGCTGGGGGTGGGGCACAGCGGAACTTCGAGTTATCCCACAGTATTAAAAAAAAAAACGGAGGGGAAGTCATTCCAGGGCCGATTAAACGTTTCCCAGCAGCCAACCGGTGTCCACTTTTATCTGCATAGTGCACACCTGGAAGTCGAGATGACTACAGATAAATCAGAGTTAAGAGCTGGCTACAGTGGCACACACCGGTGATCTCTGCTCTGGGGAGGCTGAGGCAGGGGATCACTGTGCATTTGAAGTCAACCAGGACTATACAGCACAGCGAGACCCTGTCTCAAAAAAATCAGAGTTGGTCGTTTGAGGGACTAGAAAGGGGACCAGCTGGGCTGGAGATTTAGCTTAGCGGCATAAGTGCCTGCCTTACAAGCACAGTCATGAGTTCAAGCCCCGGTATGATAAAAAAAACAAACAAAAAACCCCAAAAAACAGGGACCAGCCATTTTTTTGTTTGTTTGGTACTGTGGATCAAATTCACAACTTAGTGCTTGCCAAGAATCCCCAGCCTTTCTCAACTGTTTTGTTTTGTTTTTTGTCTTTTTGAGACAGGGTCTCGCTATGCAGTTCAGACTGGCTTTGAGCTCACTTTGTAACCCAGGCTGGTCTCGAATTTGCAACGATTCTCCTGCCTCAAGCCTCTCAAGTGCTGGGACTACAAGGCATAAGCCACCACCCCCGGGCTCCAACTTTTTTTTCTGAACCAGGGTTTAGCTAAGTTCCTCAGGCTGGCACTGAATTTGGAAGTCTCCTGCCTCAGCCTCGTGCTCAATGCAGCTTGTGACCTAGGAAGGCAAGGTTGGGCCCCGGGGTATGTGGCCTGAGACTGTGACGCAGCCTCAGCCTCACGTGAGCTGAGCTTGGAGTTTGAGCTCGCCCCCCGCCCCCGTGCTGCAAATAAAATCAAAGAACAAGTTGAGCTGACACAGGACTGTAATTACACCACTTCGGGAGGCTGAGGCAGGAACCTTTGAGTCCCAGGGTGGGGACCTAACCCAGGCGTGTACTGCTTCCAGTCCTAGGCCAGGCAGGCTCAGCAGCAGACCCCATCCCACGTAGAATGTTGGAGTCCTGTCTAAACGACCTTCCTTTCAAATTTTGTGCTTTTCTTTGTTTTTCTTTCTTTTTTTTTTTTTTGGTACTGGGGACTGACCTCTCGCCTCAGCCTCTGAGTGATGGGGTGACAGCTGTGCACCACCATGCCAGGCTTCTGTGTCAAAATTAAAAAAAAAGGAGGGGCTGGAAGGCAGCTCGGCTGTAAAGCCCTGTGTTCCACCCCCTAGACTAAAACTTTTTTTTTTGTACCAGGGACCGAACTCACAACGTCATCCTTGCCAGGCAGGTGCTTAAGCCACTGAGCTAAATTCCCGGCCCGTAAAAATCATTTTTTAAAAAACAATAAAAGGCCAGTGTTGGGTTCTAAAAGTACTCTGAATCTAGGGCTGGGTGTGGCGGCACACACCTGTCATCCCAGCACCCAGGAGGCTGAGGCAGGATGGTAGCTGTGAGTTCCAGGCCAGCCTGAGCCACGAGGTGAGATCCTGACTCAATCTCCTCAACACACGAAAAAATTAAAAAAAAAAAAAAAAGCAAGAAAAAAAAAAGAAATTACTGACACTGGTGACCCACTGGGAGAGCAGGGCTGGGGGCCAAACTCAGGTCGGTGTGCACTGTGGACATGGATGTGGCCCAGGCACCAGAAAATCAAAAAACAGCAGAAGTCCTTCATCTGACATGACCACACACAGCCATTGTGCCTAGAGGCGCGGACCGAACAGAAGCCCAGACTAGAGAAAACCAGCCCGCCCGGCCAGGCAGGATTCCTGCCACAAGACTTGGGCCTTTCCCTCATGGATGGAGGAGGATGGGGCCGGGTGGGGATCAGGCGACACATGCCTGTCATCCCAGCACTCTGGGAGGCTGAGGCAGCAGGATGGCAGGGTCAAGTCCAGTTTGCACAATCGAGTGACTTAGGGAAAGCTGTCTCAAAAAGTAAAAAGGGCTTGGCATGTGCGTTGCTGTGGAGGTTCCGCCTCAGTCCCCGGTACTGCGAAACAAAACCCATGAACAATCGAAACCCAAAGCACGGCCGGGCGTGGTAGCTCACACCTGTAATCCCAGCACTCGGCAGGTTGAGGCAGGAGGATCGTTACGAGTTCGAGACCAGCCTGGGCTACAAAGTGAGCTCAAGGCCAGCCTGAACTGCATAGAGAGACCCTGTCTCAAAAAGACAAAAAAAAAAGAAACCCAAACCAAAGTCCCACCCCAGCGGGACTTTTGCACTAGAGCTTTTGCACTGAGCGACGTCCCCATCCCTTAAAAAACAATTTTTTAGAAAATTTTTGAGACAGAGTTTCCCCGGGTCTCTAATTGTTCAGTTGAACTTGTCCTCATGTCCGTGTCCTCCGCGGCGCTCGGATAATGGAGACACTGGCGCCCTCTGCCGTCGCTCACTGGAAGTGCGGTTGGTGTTGGCTTCCTAGGCCGCCAGGGTTTAAAAGCAGCTTTTGCTGGAAACCCTGGCTCTGGAGCTACAGGTGGGCACGAAGTAACCAAAGCGGGACAAAGCCTGACCTTCTTTTGTGAATCCCCCACCCAAATACTAAGGGTGGGGCCCAGGGCCTTTGCACCTAGCTACATCCCTAGTCCTGGATAAGAAAACCATTTTTATTTACTTTTATTTTGAGACAGAATCTAATTAAGTTTGTACATTGCCCAGGTTGGGTTTGAGCTTGTGATCCTCCTGCCTCAGCCTCCCCAGGGCTGGGATCACAGGTGTGTACCACCAGGCCCGGCCTGGATTCCTTATTCTTGATTTATTAAAGGCTGAGCAGCAGGGCCTGAGGTCCTAGTTCCCTCAGGCTGCTTGAGGGCTGCTCTAGGGAGACAGCAGAGAGCGCTCTTGAAGGAGTTTGGATTCCAGTAGGATAGATTCTCAGAGATACAAAAAAAAAGAGAGCATGTCCCCCTCCCCATCCCCTTCCAGACATCCCTGGGGTTCGGAGGGCTTTGTTAACTGTCTAACGCGTTAAAACAAAACTACTGAACAGTTTTGGGAGAAAACTTTTCTTCCTGGCACTGGGGATTAAACCTAGGGCTTTTGCACTGAGCGATGTCCCCATCCCTTAAAAAAACAATTTTTTAAAAAATTTTTGAGACAGAGTTTCCCCAGGTCCCTAAATTGTTCAGTTGAGTTTGCCTCAGCTTCTCAAAGTGCTGGGATCACAGGTGTGTGGCACTATGTTGAATAAACTCTTTTCTTTTTTTACTTTTTTTTTTTTTAATCGGTGCTAGGGATCAAACTCACGACCACGTGCTTACAAGGCAGGCGTTTACGCTGCTGAGCTCAATCCCCAGCCCTGACAACTCTTTTCTTTTTGAAAGGTTCTTGCCCTGGTATAAATTACTGTTATGGCGGTGGTCTAACGTGGCAGAAGGCCAAAGCAGGAATGCTTACCACTTCCTGCTTCTTCTCCAGCCCTAACTGCAACTCCCCTTCCTGTTTGCACACACAGAGAATTCCAATTGGTTCCTCACACATCATCAATATCCGCCCCACGCATCACTTCCAGTGAGAGATCATATAACTCTGTATCTGGTCAATGGAGACGCCCATCTGCCATGGGTCGTGGGCTTCTTCCCACATCCTCAATTCAATAAACCTGTTCATTTTGTACTTTTTGCTTCTCTATTGCACCAGAATACTCTTAACACTTTTCCATGTTGGTCCCCATAGTTGGGGCCTGAAAATTATCTCAAGATAGCTGGGGCCTTATTGATTGATTGATTGATTATTTATTTACATTTTTGCGGTACCAGGAACTGAATCCAGGGTCACATGCCTGTGTCTCCTGGCAGAAGGGTTGTTTCGTTTCGTTTTCCAGTCACAGAGTAAACCAGGATGAGCAGTCTGGAGCGGGTGTTCTGTTCTGTGTTGTCCCCGCCCCCAGCACAGCCTTGCAGGGTGGGGCCCAGGCCACCGGGGAGCTCTGCTCCTTGGTGCAGCCAAGTGTGCAGAAGAGTACTGTCCGGCCCTGCTGGCTTGAGTGCTGCGAACCCAGGGTGTCACTAGTGTCAGGTGGGCTGCAGTTGGCCTGTTACATGGGGGCCAGCAGTCTCAGAGTCCGTCCAGCCAGCTCTTCGCGAGGGGTGGGCAGGAGCCCTTTCCATGCAGGGGAAGTAGCCAGTGCAGACCCAGCTTTTCCCTGCTGTGACCGCAGCCAGGGAGCCAGGGGTCCCCTGAGCCTGCCACATCTGGGCCAGAATGAGTCATATTGGTGACAGAAGGCTGATTCAAGTATTGTTGCATGGTGGCTGTTGGGCAAGTTTCCTGGTTTTGTTTTGTGCTACTGGGAATTGAACCCAGGGTGTTCACACTGAGCTCTGTCCTCGGCCTTATTTGTTTTGTGTTTTTGCAACAGGGCCTCCCTCTGTAATTCAGGCTGGTGCTGAACTCACCATGTAGCCCAGGCTGGCTTTGAAATCTGTGATCCACCTGCCTCAGCCTCCTGAGTGCTGGGATGACAAGCACACCGCCCCCACCCCCAAGCCCAGCTGGACTCTGGATTTTGTTTCTCAGCTGTGGGTGGCTGAGTGGTGAACCGGTGCATGGCCTCTGGTCGCGGTAAGGAGGATACAGCTTCCTCTGCCATGCTGGGAAGTTGTAACAGGCAGAGAAGGGGTTTGGTTTCTAAGAAAGTGAGAAATGTTTGACGTTGAGCATTGAGCAACTGTTCCTTAGCAGCTACAGCTGTTTGTCTCTCTCTCTCTGTCTCTCTCTCTCTATCACCTATCAGCCTGCCTGTCCTATCTTTTTCCTTTTTTTTTTCTTTTTCTCACACTGGGGACTGAACGCAGGGACCACTGAGCTCCCCAAGCCCACGGCCCTCTTTTTTCTCATCTGCACCACACATTGTACTTCATTGAAAGCAAAGGAGAGTTCAGATTTAGGAGGAGCAGAGGAACTGTGAGAGTAACTCCCACAGGAAATGTTTCTCAACGCCCTGTCGCTTACTTCCGGCCATGCCAAGAGCCCTGGCCTCAGGAGGACTGAGACAGCCTCAGAGTGGAGACCACATCCCCTTCCAAATGGCAGCAAGCCGTCACACCACTCTGTCCTCCCCCAAGGGCATGCTGCAAAATCTCCGAGAAATTCCCAAGTTTCAGGTCTTGCGTGGTTGGCCCGCTGTGAGCAACAGGGGCACGAGGATGGGGCCCCTACAGGGAAGCTGCCCCATCAAGGCGGCCAGCCAACTGGGCAAATAGGCGTGACCTGTCAATCAGAAATTCGGGCCGCATGCCTAGAAAACCATTGGCCCAAACCCTACACCTGGGGCCATTCAGGAAGTGCAGGAAATCAAACCGGTTCTTGATAGGACGGCCTAGATATGACGTCAGAAGGGGGCGGGAAATTCAAAAGATGGCGGCCATGGGCCCTTGGCCACTGTGCAGCCAGTGCGTGACGCTCGCCCTGCGGAGATGCTGCTGTCCAAGCGTCAGCCAGTGTCCAGCTGCGCTGCCTTTGCGCCTGTCCGAGCCTTCTTCAGGACACCCTGAAAAGCACCGCAGGAAAGGTCCCACTGACCCCCAGCACCTGGGAACACTTGTATCTTGACACAGAGTGCTGGGACTACAGGTGTGACACCATTCCTGGCTTCAGTGCCTTTTTTTTTTTGGTCTTTTTGAGACAGGGTCTCCCTCCGCGGTTCAGGCTGGCCTTGAGCTCACTTTGTTGTCCCGCTGTTCTCAAGCGTGCAATGATCTTGCCTCAGCTTCCCCAGTGCTGGGATCACAGGCATGTGCAGCCACCCCGGGTGCTGTTCGTTGCCTTTTTCAAAAGGTGTTTCCTAATATATTCATTTATGGGCTTTCACATTTTATTGATTGATTCGGTTGTTTTTATTTATTTTCATGATTACGTACAATTTAGATATGCACAATGATCACATTTATCGGAAGGAATTTGCACCTCTAGATGAAATATCTTAGTTTACTGGGATGAGATGGGGAACTCTATATATAGCTCTGGCTGGGCTGGAACTTGTGATTTCCCTGCTTCAGCCTTATCTGCGGCTTTGTTTCCGACACACATATGTTGGGTCACAATTATATGATTAGTAAAGATGCAATTATAAAATAACAAACTTACAGAAATATCATAGCAAGTTCAAATCAAATACTGCCCTCTGCCTAGGTTCGTGCTGCCTGTCACGAAGCTGGCCTACTAACTTGTGTCAGCCTTGGCTCTCTGGGTCCAGCTACTTTTCTTCTGATACCACACTGGGCCAATTTGACTATTCTCAGACTGTTTCCCTTATTTAAGAAAATGTATTGCTTCTAACTGGCTTCGAGGCCTTTGGATGGGGTGAAATAACCCAGTCAAAGATGATTTTAAATCTGCTTGTTCTAGTTGAACCCCCTCCCCTTGTCCCCAGGATGTTCCTGTGTTATGATAAACAATTCTTTTGAAGCAAATGTGTTTAGAGTTAGTTTTCCTGGCAATATATGACTCAGTTCAGTCCATGTAACCAATCATATAATGCCACGTACTTCCTGCTTGCAAACTGTATTCATCCTGAACCCCAAACTGCCTCAGTGCTGATGATTTGAAACTGAGATTCCCATCGGTCTGCTAGCATAATAAACAAGGTGTCTTCTAACTCCTCCCTCAAAGAATCTTCCATTCAGTTTGATACTGGTTTTTCTGTAACACACAGGCATCTCTGACTGCAGGGTTAGGTGAGTCTCAGAAAATTCCAGAATCTCTGGAGGTCTCTGTTTGGTGTCCCTGGCTGAGGCATCACTTAGTTTCCTTTGGGATGGATCCTGGACGGGTGGGCGCCAGGGCAGCGTACACACTAGGCTCCTCTTGGAGGGCCCCATCCTGGGAGGAAGGAGGCGCAGCTGTCCCCTGTCTGAGTGTCCAGTTGCATAGCTGGGCATAGGTCACATCCTGGGGACCCTCATGGACAGCAGCCTACAGGGGAGAGGGAGAGAAGAGGTTCGTGCGTGGCACCAGGGAAGCCTGGTCTGGGGAGTGTGGGACCCACCTGAGTGTCTATCTGCCTGTCTTCCCCTGCCTGTCCATCCTTGGTGTCCAGGGGCTGCCCTGATGGGGCTGAGGGAGGGGAAAGCCCTCTCCTCCTGGGTACTAATGCTTCACCTGGGCATATGTTGCTCCCTGGGCATCTTCATCAGGTGGGCTCTGCAAGGGAGACAGAGACGGGGTCTCTTTGGTTCCTCCCTGGTCCCCTCTAGACAGGTTCCCACTTGGTGGCTACAGGGACCCTTTAGAAATTAAACCAGCCTCTGTCCCTTCCTCATGGACCTTCAAGGGCTCCCTCAGGCTCGGAGGGTCTGGCTGCCTCCTCCCTGCGGTGCTGCCCTTGCATCCTGACCCTGGGACCCTGCTCCCCAGGCTGCCGCCACTGGCTTGTCTTCATGAAGGATCAAGTCCCTGCCTCAGGAATCTTTGCACCTGTGGTGTGTGCGTGTGCTCTGCTGGCAATACTGGTGCATTACAGGCCCAAAAGGCCCCCTCCATTCAGGCTTCTGTTGAGCACTCACCTTACCAGTGTCCTCCCTGTGAGTCTCACTGCCCTCCTGCCCTCAGCCACTTTCTCTGCTTTATTTCCATTCACAGCTCTGTGCTCTCTGACACTGTCCTCCCACTTCCAGGTGACTCAGGGTGGGAGGGGGCTGTGCTCACCTCTGTGTCTGCAGCCCCCATGGAGCCAGGGCAGGAGGGAGCCCCCCAAATGCTTCATGAATGAGGGAGGGATCATAGGGGTGTGTGGTTGCTCATTCACTCAGGGACCTTCTGAGACCCAGGGAGGGAACAGCCAGACAGAGGCTGAGGGCCAGGAAGGGGACAGAGGGAAGGGACCCCAAGGTCACAGGAAACCAGCAGAGGATGGGGAGCTAGCAGGAAGAGGCCGGGGCTTCCAGAAACGAGGGCTCAGCTGTGAGGTCCCTGAGAGCTGAATAATCTATTGCTTTTTTTTTTTTTTTTGGTACCGGGGATCAAACTTGCGACCTTGTGCTTGCCAGGCAGGCGCTTTCACCGCTGAGCTAAATTCCCCGCCCCTGAGAACTGAGTGGTGGAGGACAGAGCAGGGTCCTTGGACCAAGTTGGGAGACAGGAAGTCCCTGTGCCCTGGATGGGGCGGGTCTCACCCGAGCGTCCAGCTCCACCCTGTCCTCAGGCTCTGTGTCCTTCACGGTGGCATCTGCAGGGACAGAAGAGAGGTCACCTGGCCAGAGTTCTGAGGTCTCTCAGCCCCCAGACCCTGCCCTGTCCAGCTGGGGACACAGAGCCAGGCAGCTGTGCGATGTCCCCTGGCCCACAGTTTCAGGATTCAGTCTGACTCAGCCCTGAGCCCCAGATTCCCCTGCTCCTGTGATGCTGAGACCTTGGGGCCTCTCCCACCCTGTACCCCTCTTTCTCTCACAGAGGTTTTCTTCCTGGGCAGCAGCGGCTGGGCTGGAGCTGGGGAGATATGGGCAGCCCTGAGGGTGGCAGGCAGGGGAGTCGGGATCCTCAGGCAGGAATGACTTCTTCTGCAGGCCTCTGTCCCTGGCTGCTGGCCCCGTAGCCTCTGTGGGATATGGGAAGTTGCCTTTGTGTGGGCTGGGAGATGGACAGTCTCGGCCAGGAGGTCAGAACGACCCGGTCCACAGGCCACGCAGGCCAGGAAGGAAGCCTTGGGGCCCATGGACCAGGGAGCCCCTGCCACCTGAGGTGGAGAAGCTCAGATCACACTGGAGACTCCCACAGGGACAGGCCTCTGTGCTCTATGCTGGATTCTCGGACTTTGTGCTCTGCAGAGAGGATGCTAAGCTCGTTTTCCTCCATCAGACCCGTGTCCTGAGCCAGCCTGACTAGGACCATGGGGGACCCACAGCCTCCCGAGACCCAGGTCACCCTCTCCCCACTCACCTGCCTTCCTGCGTTTGCCCTGATGCCAGCGTCTGAGGACAAAGAAGAGCAGGAGGAGGAGCAGCAGCAGGACAAAGGCCACTGAGACCCCGATCAGAACCTTCAGGTGACTTTCCAGTCCTTGGTGACAAGTCAGTGAGGGAAAAGCAAGGGTGACTTTGGGAACCCAGCACGGCGCCCCTTGGCAGAGGACCTGTGCTCCAGAGGCACGCTAGGCCTGCATTCCTCAGCTCAAACAGAGCCCTGCGATGTGTCATTGCCTCCCCCACCCTGCCAGTTTATAGAGAGGATCAGCTGCCCCAGGCCTCTCAGCAGGAAGTGGACAGCTGGGGGTTGGAGGGGAGGAGGAGGCCTGAGTTCCAGATGTCCCTCTCCCTTAGAGCTGAGTCCTGGAGGTGGAGGGCAGGAGCCTGGACCCCCTGTCCTAGCCCCGCACCCTCCCCAGCACACTGTCACCGTCACTGCACAGAGGGAAAGGACTGTGGCAGTGTGGGGTCCTGGAGCCTCCCCTGGGAGGCCAGGTCTGTCCGCTACACCTTGGGAAACTGAGGCCCACACAGGAAGGGCTGGTCCGAGTCAGCATCTCCAGAGGAGGCTGCAGCAGCCCCACAGCTCAGCCCCTGTTCCGTCCCTCCCGGCAGGGCCCTCACTCACCATCCTGGGGTCCTGGTTCCGTGGGGGTGAGGGACAGATCCTCAGGGCCTCTTAGCAGGAATGAGGAGGTGAGGGGCTGGGCTCCCTGCTCCCCACTTCAGCTGCTGCCCCTCTCCCACGCTGGGCCCAACGTCTCCCTCTGCCTTGACCCCACCCTCATGCAGCCCTGACTCTGAGCCCGAGACTGGGGATCCCTTCACAGAGCTCTGCTGACCCCCAGTCTCCCGGACACAGCCGAGCTGAGGTTGTGACAAGGGCCGAGATGGCCCGAGAGTCCCCAGGCAGCCTGGATGGGGAGCCCTAGACTCACCTGCTGTGGAGCTGGGCCCTGAGGGTGGGGCATGGGGTCCCAGGGAATCCTGGGAATGCGCAAGGGGAGGACAGCCCATCTATGCTCATGTGGCCTGGAGGTAGACCTCCAGCTACCCATGGAAGGGGCCATGCCTAGGAGAACCCCTGGGGGCTTTCTGCCCTTCTAGGGGAGAATCCCCTTCCAGGTGACCCTCCCGAGGGGCTCTCATTCCCATCCACCCACAGCTGTCCTAGGTGACCGTTCAGACAAGGTCAGGGCCCCCTCACCTGAGACCATGAGCTCCAGGGGTTCGCTGGGCTGTGACAACAGATACGGAGTTGAGTTCCGAGAGCCATAGCACCTGTAGGTCCCCCCGAGGGCTGAGCTCGCAGCTCCCATGGAGAATTCTGCCTGGGACTGCTGAGCTCGGGACTCTGATCTCAGACACAGGCGGGGATTGGCTGACCCCTCCTTGGACAGAAGGAAAGTGTCCATTGGGATCCATGATTGACACAGCAGGGTCACATTCTCTCCTGAGGACACCGTGGGTCCCGGCTGCACCAAGAGGGAGGGTGTGGCAGAGAGCTGTCCTGGAGAGAAGGAGGTGGTGAGGGGCTGCCTCTGCTTTCTCTGAGCTGAGGCCTCAGCGGGGCTGTCTGTGAGGGTCCTCACTCTCTGTCTGTCTCTGTGTCCTCTGACTCTGAACCTCCTGCCCTCCCCTGTCTCTCTGTCTCTCTCCCTCCCTGACACCCCATCCTCACCCTGGCCATCACCTCCTGGGCTCCCCCATCAGGGCCCGTGCAGAGTCTGGGTCCCTGACTGAATCCTGGTTTCCTCACCTGTGATCAGGATGTCCAGGGGGTCACTGGGGGCTGACCACTCGGAGGAGAGGCTGTGTCCACCGTAGCATCTGTAGCGGCCCCCATGGAAGCGGGTCCCAGGGCCCAGGGTAAAGTTGGCCTGAGAGAGCCCAGCCTGGGGCTGCTGTCCAGGGGCCTGGAGGAGGTCACCTGCCCCCTCCTTGTGCAGAATGAATCTGTCATAGCCGAGGTCAGAGTGACACAGAAGGGTCAGTCTGTGTCCAGGGTCCAGGACAGGGCCCTGCTGGGTCAGGAGGGAGGGCTTCCTGGACAGCCCTGGAGGGAGGAGGAGCTGGGCTGAGGGCTGGTTCTGCCACACCCCTGCCCCATTACATCCCGACCTTCCAGTCTCCCTGTCTCTCACACCTGGTGTGACAGCTGTGTCTAGATGTCCCCCCAAACCTCGTGTGGTCATAGGTGGGGGTTCTCCCAAGCTGGCTGGATCTGGAGTGTGTGATAGTTGGATTGTGCGTTGTGGTTACTGAATTAGCACACTGATTAATTGCCACTAGACCTAATCTGAGAAGCCCGGATAGAATACAAAAGGGGCAGGAAGAGGCTGCTGTTGTCTCCTACCTGCCTTGCTGTTTTTTTCTGCCCATCATGAACTGTTTCCCCTCTGCGATGCCACCCTGCCTGGGAGCTGGCCAGCTACAGACTGAAACCTCTGCTAACTGTGAGCTAAAGAAACCTTTTAGCTGGGTATTTTGTCTCCCCCAGGAGAAAAGTAAGACACCTGGGCGCTGTGAGTCAGGAGCTGCGTCCCCTCAGCCTGTCACTCGCCTGGGGCTGTCCTGAAGGAAAGGCTTCCCAAACAACTGCTGGAGGACAAAAATTGAATCACACAAGATGGGGGCTTCCTCACCTGGGACCAGGAGCTCCAGGGGGTCACTGGGCTCTGACCACACCTGGGGTTGACTCCAGGAAGAGCCGTAGCATCTGAACCTCCACTTCTGGCTGGAGTTTACCCTGTCCACTGGGAACAGGGCCTGGACCTGTCCACTGGAGCCTCGCTGTGAGTCCAGAGGCCAGAAGAGCTTCTCTCCTCCTTCCTTAGTCAGAATGAACCTGTGAAATCCCTGCCATGAACCACACTGGAGGGTCACTTTCCCTCCTGAGATCACCACAGGGCTGGGCAGGGCCCAGAGGCTGGGTTTTCTGTAGAATCCTAGGAGAAAAGGAGACAGTGTGTGAAAGGGACTCACACCTCCCACACTGTCCTCAGGGCTGGGCTATGAGAAGGGGACACTCCTGGCAGCAGACCCCTTCCTGAGGGCAGAGCCTGGGGCTGGGACCCTGAGTGTCCTCTCACCTGTCACCACCAGCTGCAGGGGCTCACTGAACTCTGAGTAGCCAGAGCGGGCTCTGTAGTAACAGAGATATCGCCCTGCATGGTGCTCTGTCACAGGTGACATGGAGAACTTGGCTGTGTTGTTGAGTTGTAGTGATGTTTGTCTCATACAGGGCTCTTGGCTTCCCACTTTGGACAGACAATATTCCTGGGCCCCTAGGGTCCCCTCACACCAGAGGTTCACAGGTTTCCCTTGTGGTATCACAGATCCTGGCTCAGCCCAGAGCCTGGGTTTGGGTAGGGTCCCTGCAGGGAAAT
The DNA here is from genome assembly GCA_004027455.1 of Hydrochoerus hydrochaeris. Taxonomy (NCBI): domain Eukaryota; kingdom Metazoa; phylum Chordata; class Mammalia; order Rodentia; family Hydrochaeridae; genus Hydrochoerus; species Hydrochoerus hydrochaeris. The sequence continues at coordinate 69,620 of PVLA01005556.1, forward strand.
CACAGCTGGGTCCCAGCACCTTCCTCCTCCCTCAGATCCCAGCTCTCAGCCCCAGGACCCTCAGACCTCCCAGCACCAGCCCACACCTGCTGTGCTCCATCCCCACTGCCCAGGGGTGGCCCCTTTTACCCAGGAGGGACCCACGGCAGCTGGGGACACACTCACCTGCCTGCACTGGGGTCCTGGGGCCCAGACTCAGCCCTGGAAGAGAGTTCCCTGTGAGAGCTTTGCCCTGGAGCCTGAGCAGCTCCTCTGCTCCCCGCAGCCTCCTGAGCCCCTGGGCTCCTGATGGACCAGGGCCTGGCTGTGGGGTGGGGTGGGGTGGGGTGGGGTGGGGTGGGGTCCCTCCCAGACCAAGGCACCTCCTCCCCTCTTCCCATCTCACCCAGGCAGAGCAGGGCTGGGAGAGTCAGGGTCATGGTGTCTGCAACTCCTTCTCCGGCTGTGTAGCTGGACGAGACCACAGTGCCCGGCAGGCCACACACACAGGGTGTGGCTACTTCACTGTTGGGTCCCCTGGAGTCACAGGGTTGTCACATCAGCTTCTTATGAGAAGAGGAACTGCCTGCCCCGGGTCTGGCTGTGGTTTCCCCAAGACTGAGGCAGGGCCATGTCCAGGTTCTCTTCACACAGAAATTGGGGCTCCCCTGCCCCATCCACCGTCTTCCTGCTCTGTCCTCATCTCCCTGAGGCCAGCGCACAGCAAGAAGTACCCCCGAGCCACCCCTTCCAGGGCTCTGTCACCCCTGGGCTGGTCCTTCCTCTCAGAGCCTCCCACGGGTCTCCTCCCTCCCTCAGCCCGTCCACCTGCCCAGCACGGTGCTCCTCACCGTGGCCGTCCTCCCCCAGCCCTGCAGGTGCTCAGGGAAGACCCAGGTCTCCGCTGCAGGAGGACGGGAGCAGGGACGGGCTGAGCTCTGGCTGTCAGCTCCCTGGAGCCGAGTCCTGGGGATGAGCAGGGGCAGGCAGGGACCGGGCTCTCCTGACTGCCAGCGCGGGTCTCCCCTGCTACCTGGTCCTCTCCGTACAGTGAGAATCAAGGGAGTGAAGGGCATGGCTGTTTTCCCTGTTTGACCCTCAGCAGCACCCAGTATGGGGTTACGGTAATTCCTGCTTCCTCACCCTACGAGGCAGAAAACAAAAGCCTCAGAGATCGCGGATGCCCTGGCTCAGAGCACCGGGCCTCGGGTACTCATGCGGCACCTGAGGTAGAGGCACAGGCCTTTAGGTTCTGGGCGTGGCTGACCTGCCTCGGTTGCTGTAACGGCCTTTGACCTGTGTGTGGTGCTTTTCTGTCATCGCAGCGTCTCCCTTGGCCTGTGTCAGGGGCTGAACCTGAGTGGAACTCCCCATGACCTCCCACTGCCCCAGCCCTCACTGCCGGCCCACCCCACAGGAGCCCTGCACCCTCCTCCCTGGGCAGACTTCCGAGCCAACTCGGGTGGTGGCGGCGCTGAGTTCTGTTGAGTGCCTGCCTGGTTACCACCGTTTGTCACCGACATCTTGAATGTGGCTTTAGCTTCCTCTTAGGGCCTTCTCCTTGGAGCCCCATAACTAGGACGGTGGAGTCTGGGGTGTTGGTACCCTGAGTGCCCTCTCCTGTCACCACCAGCTCCAGGATTGCAGGTTTGGGCCCAGCGGGGCAGCGCAGTGGGGATTTACCTCAAAACGGAAACGAGGTGTGGGCAGGGGTCGCAGCACTTCCTGCTGCCCTGGTGTTTGATCTCCGCACAAGGAGCCAGCATAGTGCCTGTCCATTCAGGGCACACGCTCAATCTGGGCATCTGTGTCCTATTCCACCCCCCCCCCGGTTCTCTGGACCCCCTCACGGACCCCACTAGAAGTCTCTGACACCTGTGTTGCCCCGTCCCAGGCTCCCGTCCCGGCCACTGCAGGAGCCCTCCTCGTCCAGCCTGCTGGGAAGCCCAGGGCAGCAGGCCTAGCCACCCTGGCTAGGCAGACTGCGCCATCTCTTGGCCGGGGACGCGCATTTCCCCTCACCTGCTCCACCCCGGGCCCTGAGCATCCACCCACAGGCGGAGCTCTGGCTCCATCCCCACCCCCAGAAAAAACCACCAGGTGAGCAAGGAACACAGCACTGAATTTTATTAGCATCCGAGCGCGCTGGGGCTGCAGGGCCCAGGGTGAGCCCGGGCTGTGCACGCAGTGGAGTGGGGGGGCCCTCCCCCCAGGGCACAGAAAGAACTTTATTCCCGCCACGCGAGTTCCACGGACGCAGCCAGTGTCCCGGGTGTGGGCGAGTGTCTCTGAGGGCGGCGCTCGAGAGAGGACGCACTTCCCACCCTGGAGACACAGAAAGTGCTTCTCACTCGAGGGCCGCCCTGGAGCCGGTAGCTTCTGATGCAGCACCTCGTGTCCAAGTGCAGTTCGAGACCCGCAGGGCGCACCCCCACCCCCACCCAGGATGGAGGAACGCGGGGGGCGGGGCGTGGAGCCGAGCCTTGAGCTAGGAGGGCTGCGGGGCCTCGAAAACAAGCTCCAGGGTCCCCGTGGCCTCCGCAGCGCAGGCGTGCATTTGGGAGGAATCTAGCCACAGGACGGGCGTGGCAGGACGAGGAAAGAAAATCTCAGAATCCTGCTCTTGCCACCTAGGGGCAATTCCCAGTGCAAAAAAAAAAAAAAAGAAAAGAAAAAAGCTGCAGACCCCAGCAGTGAGCAGTTTCGCAGCCACCGGGACGTAAAGGTGGCAGCCGCGAGCTGGGACCTCTGCTCACACTTACGAGGTTCGGGCAGCGCAGGGCTTTACACAGCTGCAGCCTCAGGACAGCAGAGCACCGCCGCCCCCTGCTGGCCGCCGGAAGCAGTGACAGCAGCGCGGTCGCAGCGGACCTTGAGCCTCGGGAGAGGACTAGAGGCTAGCAGGCCGGAGCCCCCCGTCCCCGAGCCGCTCGGTTGTGCCCTGGGAACCGTGGCAAGGAGAAGCCGGCGCACGTAGAGCACATGCGGTGTTTTCTATGCATTTCTAATAGAATCCCTCGATCTGATTGTGAGTTTCACAAAGTGTTTTTTGCTCCGGGATGGCAGGAAGCAGGGAGATCCCCCCAAAGGAAGGAAGGGGCTTCCTCCCCTGTAATCTCAGCTCTTGCGAGGCCGAGGCAGGAGCATGCAGTACACTGCGACCCGGCCTCAACTCCTCCCAATACACAAATTATATAACTAAGCTCCAAGGGAGAAGGAAAAGCACGACGCCCATCCCAGCGTGGCAGTTTCCAGGTGACCTTGGCCGTGCGCCCCAGCGCGGTGCAGTCATGTGGCCGGGTTCCGATGGACGCACGATGACGCTGACCTTCAGCAGGCGCCACTCAGCCGAGGTAGCACTTCCGGGCAGTAACAGCAAGTGCCTCCGGGCTGAGTGCCGCACACCGAGGAGGCCGCTCCCTTCCGGTGGTGTCCAGGCCCCCGGCTCCAGACCTCTCCCACCAGCCCAGCCCAGCCCATCCTGGCTCTGGCCCAGCGCTCTCCAGTTTCACACGGCCCCCCCATTCCTAGGAGCAGGCGCTTCAGGCTGGTATCTGATAGGGGACCATGACAGCTGTAAAACCCGGGCTCTGTGACTCCATGAGGAAATCGCAGCACCGAGGACAGAGCTGCCCTGAGGAATTTTAGGAATCTGCTGCTGTGGGAAAGTAATCAAGCCAGGCAGGAACATCCCTAAACTCAAGAAGAGCAGGGACCTTGGTTAGTTACCGCTTTAAAGCCTGTTAGGAAGCCAGGCCCGGCCGGGCAGGCCTGTAAACCTTGCAGCTAGGAAGGCTGACACAGGAGACCGCCAAGGTCAAACCAAACTTTGGTAATTTCGTGAGACCACGGCTCGCCATTTTAAACAGGGGCCAGGCCGGGTGGCACACTCAGCCTGTAAATCCTAGCACGCAAAAGGCTGAGGCAAGAGGATTGCCTTGGGTTCCAGGCGAGCCTGGGCTCCGTCAGTTCAAGCCTACTCTCAAGTAGAGTGTGCTACTGTCTTGAGAGAAGAAAAATTAGAACAGGAGGGGAGCTTGATGGCGCCCGCTTGCGATCTCGGCACTCAGGAGGCTGAGGCAGGAGGATTGGTAGGAGCTACAGGACTTCCTGAGGTGACAGAATGAATTCAAGGCCAGATTGGGATACAGGGTGAGATCCTATCTCAAAAAACCATAAAGAAACAAATTGGGCCGGGGCGGTGTCCTTTCCATAATCCCAGCACTCAGGGAGGCCGAGGCAGGAAGACAGCAAATTTGAGCCCAGCAACGGCAATTTTTGAAGACCCTGTCTCACAATAAAAGGCGAAACCAGCCGGGGATGGAGCCCGGCAGGGTGGGAGGCCCTGTAACTTCAGAGAGGGCCCCGCCTTCGGTGCCAGAAACAAGTTTTTAAAAAAGGTGAAGGGCGGGGGTTGGGGGGGGAGAGGTGAAGGGGAAAAATTGTGGATTTCAGCAGGGGCTGGGGGCCGGGGCTCCCGAGGCTGTGGCGGGGAAGCCTGGGGTGGGGGTGGGGATGGGAGGAGGGAGATACTCACCGTCCAACAGCGCTGACCCGGCGAGAGAAAGGGCTGGAAACTGGCGGCCACGTCTTTTATAGCCCTGGGCCCCAGGAAGCCACCACCCTGCCGGCCGGGGCTGGACACTGCTCCGCCCTCCCTCCCCCTGCGAAGCCCCTGGTTCTGTGAAAAGCTTCACCTTCGGGCCTGGTGGCTCTCCCTGTCATCCCAGCACTTGGGGAGGCTGAGGCAGGAGGACTGCTGTGAGTTCAAGGCCAGCCCGAGCTACACAGTGAGACCCTGTGTCAAACAAACACGGCAACCATGAAAAAGCCCAGAACCACCCTCCCGTTTCCCAGCGGAAGTTTCAGTTTCTGATTTGTTGGGGGGAATTGGACACCTTCTGGAACTCAGGGAGAAGGCAGGCATGGGCCTCTCACCTGGGGGAGCCCCTGTACCCCCACGCCCAGGACCAGGCCTGCTGCACCATGGGGCTTTTGAGACAGGGCCTCACCTAGTCACTAAGTGGCCCAGGCTGAACTTGTGATCCTCCTGCTTCAGCCTCTCAGAGTGCAGGGCTTACAGCTTCCTGGTTTTGCTCCGCGTGGCTGTCCTCCTCCTCCTCTCCCTCCTCCTCCAGGCTGTGGTGGAACCCGAGGCCCCCACGATGCTAGGCCCGGGCTGCAGCCCTGGGCCACTCCCCAGCCCCTAGCCCCAGCTAACTTCCTGTGGGCCCTACGCGTACCTGAGCGGGCTGGGCCTGGGAGATTGAGCGTGTGATGGACAGGGCAGAGCCGGGGCCACATTGGACACCGGCCTGCTGAGGGCAGGCTCGCTGGGTCTTTTCTCCTGGGCTCGAAGCTGAGCCTGCAGCCTTGGGGCGGGGTGGGGGGGACTGCGGGGTGGACTACCAGTCCTTAGGCCCAAAGTAGCGGGAAGGCCTGTGAAAATGTTCACACTTTTTTAAAAAACACGGGGAAAAATTTAACATTTATTCAAAAAAGTGTTACTCTGGAAGTATGGTCTTGAGATACTTTAGTGTATTCAGTGTATTTTAACTTTCTTCTTTTTTTTGTCTTTTTGGGACTGGGTCTCACTATGCGGCCCACACTGGCCTTGAGCTCTCAGTGATTGTCCTGCCTCAGCCTCCACAGTGCTGGGATTACAGGTGTACACCCAGCTCATTTTAACCTTTTTTTTTAATTTTTAAAAAATTTTATTTATTTATTTATTTATTGGTACCAGGGATCGAACTCAAGACCTTGCACTTGCCAGGCAGACGCTTATGCCACTGAGCTAAATCCCCAGTCCCCGGTCCCTTATTTTAACTTCTAAAAAATAACTGATACAATTAAATTAATTTAGTGGTGCTAGGGATGGAACCCGGGACAGTGACTTTTTCCTTTTTTTTGTGGTACCAGTTGAATTCAGGATCTCGCACTTACTTACTTGTCAGGTAGGTGCTGCTGCTGAGCTATATCCCTGGCCTTCATTTTTGGTTTTGAAACAATGTCCCTATATTCCTGTGATGGGACTAGCATTTGAGATCCTTCTGCTTCAGCCTACCTCACTGCTGGGATTACAGGTGTTTACCACCGCACCCACTGGTTTGAAACCTTGAACCTCCTCCCTTGGCCTGTCCAGCAGCTGGATTATAGCTGTGTGCCACCCTGCCTGGCTCAGGATATTTTTATAAAGGAGAAAAATGCCTACAGGTCCAAAACATTGAAATATGGCCCTATTACTCCCTCGGGATGATTAACCTAACATTCTTGATTGACTGAAACCAGTGGCCATAGACTCAGATAACTACAGAGGCCAAACAAGATAGAAAAGGAGTGGGGTGTGGTGGTGCACACTTGTCACTCAAGAATTTGGGAGGCTGAGGCAGGAGGGTCACAAATCTGAGGCCATCTTGGCTTCCTGACCAGAGAGATTCTAAGTCAGGAAGGCCAGGCCTTGCCTTTGGGGGCCAACCCAGCATCCATTCCCTAGCTTTACCCCACCCGTGGCTGCTGCTCTTTGTCCAGCCCCGTGGCCCACTGTCCCTCCAAGCTGCTGGCAGGGCCTTTCTTGGGTTCTGTCCTTCCAGCCAGGAACCTCTGCTGTCTCTGACTTCCTTCACCTGCAGCACATGGTGCTAACTTGGCCCCCAAGTCCTGAGACCTGATGGGGCATAGCAGAGCGGGGTCGCTTGGCCGCCACAATCACTGTGACTCTCTCTGGATAAGGCCCTTATCCGGCACACCCAGGGCCAGGGCTGAGGTCTGCTCAGCCAGCCCACAGTTAGACTGCGGTAGGAAGTGGGGATAGGGGAAGAGCCCTGGGTGAGGACACAAGAACGAACTTTCTTTTTTTTTTTTTTTTTTTTGTACCGGGAATCAAACTCACAACCTTGCAGGTGCTTAGGCCACTGAGCTAAATCCCTGGCCCTATATGAGAACTTTCTAAGGACAGTGGCAGCTCCTAGAGGGTGGGGTGGGTTGAGGACTGAGCAAGCCTGAGTCTCCAGGGCTGCAGGGCCTTAATTAGTAAGGCCCTGGACATCACTAAAGGCCATTCAGGAGCTGCCCACCCAAGGCTGCAGGAGCGCCGACCACCTTCAGCAGGGAGTTTTTGGAGAGGGTTACATTCTGAGACAAAGTCTCACTACATAGCTCAGGCTGGTCTTGAACTCCTGGCATCCTCCTGCCTCAGTCTCCTACATGCTGGGATTACAGGTGTGGGCCACCATGCCTGGCTTCTCTTGCAAGGATTCCTTTGTGAGATCCTATTAGAACCTTTAATGGACACTGAACCCTTCCTAATCTCTCTCTGCTCTCTGCAAATGTCTCCTTTTTGAATTTGTATTTCTTTTTGTCTTTTTTTTGGAGACAAGATCTTGTTCTGCAGTTCAGGCTGTCCTTGAGCTCACTTTGTAGCCCAGGCTGGTCTCGAATATGTAAAGATCCTCTTGCCTCAGCCTCCCAAGTGCTGGGATTACAGGTGTGCACCACCATGCCCATTTTGAATTTTTATTTCTTGTGAGAGGGTATCCGTATCCTCCTGTCTCAGCCACTGGAGTGCTAAAATCATGGGATTATAGACGTGTACCACTATACTCAGCTTTCTTCAAATACCCTCTGCACTCTCTTGGGTGTAATCTCATTTCATAGAAAGCAAAGAATGTTTTAAAAGGAGAAATAATTGAAGAGCCCAGGGTGGCACCAAGCAGAGGGAGCTGGGGCAGGAAGCGAGCACCCTATGTCTACATTTACCCAGCGATGCTCAGGTTCAGGGCACATCTGCAGTTCTGGGACCACATGCCAAGAATCCCAGAACTCTGGGAGGCTGAGGCAGGAGGGTGGCAAGTTCAAGCTCAACCTGGACAATTTACCAATTTAGGAAATCTATGTCTCAAAATTAAAGATAGACATGGAAATGGAGTCTAGTGAAAGACCCTGGGTTCAACGCCAGTGCTCAAAACAAACAAAAACAGGCTCCATCTCCATGAGGACAGGGTCCTGTCTCTTAAGCAAATATCTCAGAAGTCACCTCCTAAACAGATTCAAACAGAATCCAGGAGATGAAAAATTCCATTGAAAGTGTAAGCAGCAGAGTGAGCACAAAATAGCAGCTCTAGAAGACAGGATTGCAGTTGGTGTTCATGAAAAGAAAGATTTCTTAAAAATAGCGAGGGACCATAAAAAGTCAATCCAACAGCTGCTAGATGATGCTAATAAGAGTAACACAAGATTGATTAGCATCCACGGAAAGGGCAGGAGATAGTGCAAAGCACATAAAAAACCTGTTCACAGAGGTAATGGCAGAAAGTTCCCCAAGCAGGAAAGAATCTGACATACAGATAAATGAGGCAGATAGAATTCCAGTCAGCCATGATCAAAGACAAAACAAAAGAAAACAAAACATAAAACAAAAGCCCTACAGCCAGCATATTGTAGTTAAGGTTCCAGAAATTCAACACAAGAGAAGAATATTAAAAGCTGCCAGAGAAAAGAAATCATCTATCAAGAAAAGCCCATCTGAATTGCAGCAGACTTCTCAACACAAACCCTCAAGTCAAGGAGAGCATGGAGTGAAGTATTCCAAGTCCTCATAGAAAATAACTTTCAACCCAGATTGATGTACCCTGCAAAACTGTCTTGCAGAATTAATGGATAAATAAGGTACTTCTGTAACAAAGAACAACTGAAAAAAGGACCACCAAACCAACCCTACCTCGTGTTCTGAAAGATTATAGGGAGGGGTAACGTTGTGCACAAATCCAAGAACATCAAAAGGAAGAAGAGCCAAGCAGGGCAGGCGATTAAACAGAGAGGAAAGACAGGGAGCCAACAAAAGAAAATAATGTGACAAGGACAGCGAGGAGAGGTGGTGCAGTTTAGGGCCAGCTTGGACAAATATTGAGACCCTATCTCAAAAAAATACGATGATGATAAATCAACGCATGTCAGTTATAACCATCAGTGTAAATGGTCTCAACTCACCAATCAAAAGAAATAGACTGGCAGAATGGATGAGAAACAAGATCCAACAATAGACTGCGCACAAGAAACACACTTAGCTCAGAGAAATTCATAGACTGAAAGTCAAAGGATGGAAAAACAACATTCCATGCCCAGGAAAAAGCAGGGATAGCTATTCTATTTGCAGACCATGTGAACTTCAAGCCAAGACAGATCAAAAAAGAGACAAAGAAGGTCACTACATTCTTGTTAAGGGAAAACTCCTAGAAGAGATAACAATCATAAATATATATGCACCAAATACAGGAGCACCCAATTATATAAGACAAATATTAACAGACACGAAAAATCAAATAAACAATTAACACAATTGTAACAGAAGACCTTAATACCAGTTGCCACAAATAGGTAGATCAACTAGACAAAAAATCAAAGAAATATCAGAACTGAACCAAACCTGTGACCAGGACAAAATGGACTTAGTAGATATCTACAGAGTGTAGATATCTACAACATCAGAATACACATTCTTCTCAGCTGAACATGGGATGATCTCAAAAACAGACCACATACTAGCATGTGGATCACGTGTAAGTAAATGCAAAAGAATTTTGATATCTTCTTGATTCATCTTTGGTCAATGAAAGCAGTCCTAAGAGGGAAATTCATAGCAATGAATTTCTATATCAGGAAGACAGACGAGTGCAAATAACCTAACTTTGAATCCCAGACTTCTAGAAAGAAGAGAGCAAGTGAAGCCCAAAGCTCACATGAGGAAAAAGATTATAAAGATCAGAGTAGAAATTAATGCAATCGAGACTAAGAGAACAATCCAGATAATCAATGAGTCAAAGAGTTGGTTTTTTGAAAGATTAAATAAAAGTGATAAACCCTTAGCCAACCTTATCAAAAAAAAAAAGAATCCATACAATTAGGAATGAAAAGAGTGAAATCACAACAGACCCTGCAGAAATCCAGATCATCTGTACCTACTTTGAGAAACTTTTTTTTTTTTTTTTGGTACTGAGGATCGAACTCACAACTGCGTTCTTGCCAGGAAGGTGCTTATGCCACTGAGCTAAATCCCTGGCCAAGAAACTTTATTCTAATAAAGTGGAAAACAGAAGAAATGGACAGATTCATATATATATATATATGACCAAAGATGAATCAAGAAGATATCAAAATTCTAAGTAACACAGTATCAGCCAATGAAATTGAAAATGTAATTAAAATTCTACTGACATAGAAAAGTCCAAACCCTGATAGATACACAGCTGAATTCTACAAGAAATTTAGAGAAGATCTAATGCTATTACTCCTCACTGAAATGGAAAGGGAAGCAAAGGTCCCAGGCTCATTCCTGGAAGCAAGCATTACCTTGATACCCAGATCAGAGAAGGCTACAGTCAAAGGAGAACCACAGGCCAATCTCCCTGATGAACGCAGATGCAAACATCCTCAATAAGACACTGGCAAACAGAATGCAGCAAATCATCAAGAAGATTACACACCATGACCAAGTGGGATTCATCCCAGGAATTCAGGGAATGGTTCAACGCACACAAATCAATAAATGTAATCTGCCACATCAACACAGCCAAGGATGAAAATCACACGATCATCTCTGTAGACACCGAAAAAGCATTTGACGAAGTCCAGCACCTATTCATGATGAAAACCCTGCAGAAAATCGGAATAGTCTTTATCTCTACATGATAAAGGCCATCTGTGACAAACCCATGGCCAACATCATACTAAATGGTCAGAAAATGAGAGTTTTCACTCTAAAATCAGGAACAAGTTCAGGATGTCCAATATCACCACTCCTATTCAATATAGTTCTGGAAATATTAGCCAGAGCAGTTACACATGAGAAAGAAATGAAGGAATAATGATCAAGGAAGAAGTTAAATTCTTATTTGCAGATGACATGATACCCTATAGGAAGACCCCCAGACCTCCACCAAAAGCCTTCTAGATTTAATGACCAGATTCAGTAGATAGCTGGATACAAAGTCAGCACTGAAAACATTCCTGTGCACACACAAAAGCTCACTGAGAGAGAAATTACAGAAACTGCTGTTTTCACTACACCATCTTAAAATACAGGATGAAGGAAAGGAGAAAAGAATGAAGGGGGAACACACACACACACACACACACACACACGTGCTAGCTAAGACAATTGTACTACCAAATCTGTCAGTGCATGGAAAGAAACTGAGTGCTTGTATTGTTTGATCTGTTTTGCACGCCTGTATCATGTAATCAGAGCAACTATTCTGAAGACAATACGCAATGCAATAACCATGGTTAGCTTCCTATCACCTTGTTTTGAAATTCTGTACCATTTTACTGTTTTTTTACCTGGCTGGCGGAGACATCAGCTACCTGGCCAGCCTCACCCTGCCACAGCTGAGTTCCTCAGGATCTTCAAGCCTGCGGCTGCCCCTCTGCTGGAGCGCTGGGCATCAGTGCGGACTTGTCCCCACTCCAGGCACCCAACATGTGGCCTGGGTTCTGGAAGGAACAAGGGGCGCTTTACATATAGACCGGATCTATCTAAAGCCGCTCTCTGGACGCCTGCTGGCTTCTGGAGAAGCCAGCGGGGTCGCCCTGGAGCAGGCGCGCCCCATTTCCACTGTGATTCTAGTTGGCCAGACTTGTAGAGGGGGTTTTCTGAAACTGCTACCCTAGAAACGGCCTATTTCTTCCTGTTCCTTCTCCTCTTCTTTTCTTCTTGGTCTTTTTGGGACAGGGTCTTGCTATCCACTTCAGACTGGCCTTGAACTCACTTTGTATCCTAGGCTGTCCTCAAACCCCGATCCTCCTGTCTCAGCCTCCCACCTCCGAGTGCTGGGATTACAGGTATGCACCACCATGCTTGGCTGGAATGTCTTTTCCTGGTGGCTGGCAATGTCCAGAGAAGCTCGTGGTGGCTCTAGCAGCTGCAGGGGCCCCTCTGCAATTTGTGGCCCATATCCCTAGGACTTCTGGGTGGCTGCTTGCCTTCTAGACTTGACCATCTTTATCTTTTCTACACAAGGTATTATTTTCCCCCTGGGGTCTTCGGAAGACTGGAGGAATTTGTGGGTTATCTAGAGCAAACATGTACCAACTCCACTTCTGAGTGATTTTAGAGGGGATGTTGCTCTAGAGAGGGACAGGTCTAAAGCCTGTAAAGAACCCTGCAGGGACCGGGTGTGGTGGCTCATGCCTGTCATCCCAGCACTGGGGAGGCTGAGGCAGGAGGATCACTGTGAGTTTGAGACCAAACCAAACAAAACACAAAACCAAACCCTTTAGGGCCCTTCCAGAGGGGATAGGCTCTAGATTTCTACATCACCTAGGGAAGGATCTAGAAGCCACAGCTGAAAGGAAACTCAGTACCTTACCACTGCCAGAAAGACCGGGAGAGGGCAGCCTTGTGTTCTGTCCAGAGGCCCTGAATGGCGCACAGCCGAAATCCGTCCAGCCCTCAGCCCAGGAAAGAGCTTCACAACTGTGTTTTGAGTGGATCATTGGAGGGAGGGAGGGAGGGAGGGAGGGAGAGAGAGGGAGAGAGAGAGAGAGAGAGAGAGAGAGAGAGAGAGAGAGAGAGAGACAGCTGAAATGCTCCAGCTTGGAAGCACAACCTTTCAGAGACCCAGGGACACTTTTATTTCTTTTTCTTAAACTCAGAACTGCCAAAGACAGAAATGGCACCCACTGCTCTAGGTTTAGGGTCAGGGAAGCTTCCCCCTCCGCAGCTGGGCCGCTGTGAGTCGGCCCGATGTCTGCAGATCAGCAGCCTGCAGACAGCTGGGGCCCTTGTGCTGCCGGCTGTCCTGGCCCCGAGTGCGCAGACCCGCTGACTCTGGCTTTGGCAGGTCTGGGACGAATGGATCCAAGGATTCGCGGACCCAAACCCAGCCAAGGCCGGGCAGGAGCACAGGGTCTGAGGAAAAGGGGTGGGATTTGGGCTCTGGCTGCAGGGTCTTTGCTGCCTCTTAGGTGTGGAGGGAAGATTCTTTAGATAGGGTCAAATCTAATCATGCCCCACGCGAGTACCTAAATCGCTACTCTTCAGGGAATTTCAGGGTACACCACTCCCCACTCCTCCGCCACAGACAGGAGAGTGAGAATGGGAATTAAGTCTGCATAACAACAACAGAAAGATATGCCACGAACAAACTCTTTATAATGAAAGTGGCCACCATGTGTACTGCGCACACACACACACACACACACACATACACACACACAAACCAAAAACCAGCTGCGGTGTGGTGGCTCACGCCTGTAATCCCAGCACTCGGGAGGCTGAGGCAGGAGGATCGTTGCAAATTCGAGACCAGCCTGGGTTACAAAGTGAGCAAAAGGTCAGGCTGAACTGCATAGCGAGACCCTGTCTCAAAAAGACAAAACAAAAACAAACAACCAAAAAACCGAAAACCAAAAACCCCAACAACTCCCACACATGCGCATTCAGGGTGAAGGCTGAGACCAGCTAGAGCCGGGCAGGCAACGCTGGCCCGGCCCCTAGGGCGCCTGCGCAGTTCAGCTCTGCGCAGGTGGGCGGGCTGAGGACCCAGGTGATTAGGGCACAGGTGCGGAGACGCCCGCATGGGGACCTGCAGTGGGCGCCCCAGCTCACCTCCCTGCTGGCCAGGGTGGGGAATCTTCTCAAACTATTGCATGGCTCAACCCCGGGCAGATCATTCCTATACTAAAACCTCCTGTCTCAGCCTCCATAGTCCTGGGATAGCAGGTGTGCGCCTATTGGTCAATTTTTAAATTTTTGAGGGTTATGAAAGAAAAAGAATGGGGACGCAGGCAGGGCGCAAGGAGAGATCCCTGGAGCAGGCGGAGGCCACTAGAAGTACAGGGGTCTTAGGGAGCCTGGGGGTTACAGGGTGCTGGCTCCAGGCAACACGAGGTGAGGAGGTGGCAGGATGCAGATGCTGGGGACCTGTGGGGACGCTGAAGCCTGGGTCCCGGGAGAGCGAGAGACAAGTTCCCGCGTGTGGCACGAGTGCTCTCTCTCCCTGGTCATACAAGGCTGAAAATACTCCCGAGTGACCGGCGCGGTGGCGCTCATCTGTAATCCCAGCACTTGAGAGGCTGAGGCAGGAGGATCGCCCTTGGGGGGGTTCAGGGCCAGCCTGGGCTATATCGTGAGTTCAAAGCCAGCTTGAACAGCATAGTGAGGCCCTGTTTCAGAAGGAAGTGGGGACAGAGCCAGGTGAGGCCTCAGCCCTGGCTTACCTGGGAGGCGGCAGAGGAATGGGCTGTGGTTCCTGGTGGCCTTGGGTGAGGGTCCGTGCACCTGGCCTGGGTCCTTGCCTGCTCTTTGGCCTTGGTTAAATAGGTCCTGGTGGGAGACGACCCTCTCCCGCCCCTAGGCTCAGTCTGCCCTCTTGATGGCAGCGATCCTCCTGCCTCTGCCTCCTGAGTGCTGGGGTAAGAAGGGTGTGGCACCAGGCCTCCTGGAACGTTTTGGGCAGGGAGGTGTCCTGTGAGCAGTTATGGGCTGGAGCTCCAGGGGCATTGGGCTTATAGGGGGTGGGAGGGCCCGGGATACATCCCTCAGGGCTGTGACCCAGTGCTCAGCTCCCCGACAGAAACCAGTCTCAGTGACCTGGGCTGCACACTTCCTGCATGGAGAGGGGGTGTGGCCACAGCCACGCAGGAGCTGTGGTCTCCAAGCTCACACCTTACAGCCAATCTGGCTAGCCAGGTGCAACCACACACTAACTGCAGCATCTAGAGGCTGAGGCAGGTGGACCCCAATTTTGATCTTGCCACGGGCACTTCGAGGAGGCTCCCTCATAAAATATTTACAAGAGGGTGGGGGGGGGAGCTGGGTGTGGACAGCTGGCCAGGTGGGCTTGAGGTACTGGGCGCGACCCCCTGGCACTGAGTAAAGAAAAAGGTTAGCAATGAAAAACAGACAAAATCGACATAGAAGTGCATAGATTTATTAATTTGAAAAGGTCACCTTGTCTTGTTGAGACAGGGTCTCACTATGCAGCTCAGGCTGGCATTGAGCTCACTTTGTAGTCCAGGCTGCTCTCACACTCACAGCAATCCTCCTGCCTCAGCCTCCCAAGTGCTGGGATTACAGGCGTGCGCCACCACGCCCAGCTTTTTTTTTTTTTAATATTTTTTTAATTAAAAAATTTACTAACCTGTGCCTTTTATCTTCAACTCCTCAGATGGCTTAGTGAGCAACGAGGGTAATGGCTCAGGGCCTAGGTTCAGTCATAAAAACATAAGTAGATGTATGTGGTGCCACACCTGTTACCCAGCACTTCGGAGGCTAAGACAAGAGGGTCCTTGAGAGCTCCGGGTCAACCCAAAGTACATACTGAGACCCTGTCTCAAGAGGGCTCGGAGATTGGTGGCTTGTGTGTCTTCCTCCTGATGTCTGTGGTTCACCCACACCACTGTCCAGCGTGGCCTTCGTCCCTGGAGAGTCCCCTACATGGTCCTCAACAGGTCACTGGCTGCGTGCTTGGCTACCTGGCTCCTCTGTATCCATAGGGTCCACAGGGGAAAAAAGCTGGGCCTGGTGCCGTGTGTGTCCCGGGGACGGGGTGTAAGCAGTACACGGTGGTGTCCTGGCAGCAGCCCGAGTGCACAACCCTGTGACCCCCGGGGTGCGGCGGGGGCGGGCAGACACTGAGCTGGAAGGCGGGCAGTCCGTGGCTGGTGTAGATGTAGGCCACTGGGTAGGCGCGAGGCTGGGGCTCCCGCGCAGGGCTCCGTGGGGGGCTGGCCAAGGCCTGGACTTTGGCTTCGGCTTTGTCTACAGATTTGTTTTTGGCTTTGGCTTTGGTTTTGCCTTTGGGTTTGGCTTCGGCTTTGGCTACAGATTTGTTTTTGGCTTTGGCTTTGGTTTTGCCTTTGGGTTCGGCTTCGGCTTTGGCTACAGATTTGTTTTTGGCTTTGGCTTTGCCTTTGCCTTTGGGTTCGGCTATGGCTTTGGCTTCAGTCTTGGCCTCCGCCTTCTCCTCCTCCCCCGCTGTCCTGGGGTCTACCCCGGCCACATTGCCCAGTGGCTCCTCTGGGCTGTGCCGAGTGGAACTCTTTATTTTTTTGATCTTTGCTCTCTTATTCTTGAGCCAAACCTGAGGACAGAGAGGAGGGGGGGTTGGCCAGTGGGAGACACCCTGAGAGGCTTTGGTTGCCGGGTGAGGCGGGGGACCCCCCCCCCCGGCATCCAGCACCGGCGGGGCTGAGGCAGGCGGGTGGTGGGAAGTTTGGGGCTAGCCTGGACTGGACTGCCAGGCCCTGCTGCGGAAAACAAAAACGCTCTGCTCTGCTCGGTGATCCGAGCTCCAGGCCACCAGGCCTCAGGCAGGACGTGAAGGGGTCAGGGGGCCAGAACCGCATGGGACACAGGGCACCGAGGGCAGCTGCGGCCCCTTTCTCCTGGAGGCTGTGCCCCAAGCCATGGGGCCCGTCTCACCTGCTGTGGCCCCAAAGAATAGGCTTTAAAATCTTTCCGGGGAGACTGGGGTACGAATCAGGACCTGCGTGTTGAGCTACAGGCTGATCCTTTTGCGTTTTAGGCAGGGTTTGGCTGGGTCATGAAACTGCCCAGGCTGGGCTCAAACTAGGGCTCCTCCCGACTCAGCCTCCTGGAGTGCTGGGGTGTTGGGTGCAACATTGCATCCCATGCCTGATCTATTCTTTCCCCCCTGGTGCTGGGGATTAAACCCAGCACCTTGTTCGCCACCCAGTCCAGTATGGTTTTTTCTCTGAGACAGGATCTCCTGTGTTGCCCAAACTGGCTTCAAGTTCATGAGCCATCCTCCCGCCTCAGCCTCCGGGTGTTGTTGGAATTACAGGCATTGCTGGAGTCACAGGACTGTGCCACCGGGTGGGGGTAGTGGGTGTTTGTTCTTCAGACAGTGTCCAGGCGTGTAAGCCAGGCTGGCCTGGAACACCTCTGCTGAGCTTCCTGTCTCAGCCTCCCAGTGTTGGATTATAAGCGTGTGCCACCCTGCTTGGCATCAGAATAGGTTTACAGTTCAATGTTGGAAAAGTGCGTGAGCTGGTCAGCCACCAGGCCCCCACGTCCCCACCTGCACCACGCTCTCGGACAGTTTTATCTTGGCGGCCAGCTCTGTCCTCAGGTCAGGGTCTGGGCACTGGTTCTCCGGGAACAATTTGTTCAGCTCCTTCAGCTGCTGCTCCGTGAACTCGGTGCGACTTTGCCTCAGTTGGGGTTGGGCTGAAGGGGACACAGGACTCCAGTTCCACCTCAGCCTGAGCCCAAGACTGGCTTCCTGTTCTTGCTCTAGTTTTTTGAGACAGGGTCTGACTATGTAGCCCAGGTTGTCTCTGAATTCAAGGTGACCCTCCTGCCTCAGCCTGCTGTGCTGGGATCACCTGTATCACCATGCCCCCAGTCTCTCCTCTTCCCTCCCCTCCCTGGGAAACCACAGAGCCGCAGGGTGTCATGGCACGTGCCCCTCATCTAGGCACTGGGGAGGCTGAGGCAGGAGGATTGCTGCATATTGCAAGGCAGCATGGGCTACACAGTGAGGCCCTGTCTCACACAACAACAAAGCAAAAACAAAATTGCACAGGACATTTTTAGATGTGGGACAGAATGTCAGTAGGGCTGTGCTCCCGAGATAAGGGGAACTAATGGAGACGGAGTGAATCAACTCGATGTGTTGTATTTTTAGGACTCACCGCGGGGCTCCTCAGGAGAGGTGCCACCCTCCTCCCTATTGTCCGTGGAGAGGTGCTCAGGCTCCATATGCTCATCTGGAAATCCAAACACAGAAAATTTAAAGGTAGGCGTGAGTATGAGGGCACTGAGCTGTACTCTCTGCAGTCTGGGAGGCTGAGACAGGAGGATCACAAGTTCCATCTGAGTGAGGGCAACTTAGCGAGACCCTGTCTCAAAATCAAAAGGGCTGGGGCTGGGGCTGGGCCCTGGCTCAGTGTTAAAGCCCTGGGTTCCATCCCGGAGGTCGGGGTTGTCAGGTTTGCTGTCCCTTTACCTGGAGTACACACAGAGAAGATCTCCATCTCTGTGCAGTGCACCCAAAATGAAGGAAAGGTTTAGCACACAGTGTGTGGAGGTTTCAGTCCATAATCAGCTGGCTCCAGGACAGGGTGGCTCTTCCCCTCCCTTACACTGTAAGCAGGCTCCCCTCACTTGCAGGGTGAGTGCAGTAGTCACACCACCTCTGTGCTCTTCTTTTGCACAGGATGAGGATATTTACAAAATAAGGGTCCTGGCTCCCTGCTGAGTCTCTTAAATTTCTAAACTTCTCAAGTTGACCCAGAGTATCAACTGTAACAGTCCACCCCTTGTCAACTTGGCAACCAGACACATTTCTTTAAATCAGTCTCCAGGTACAAAGGCATGCATTATCATTTCACAACTTGAACATTATAACACAGGTTTAACACTGCTTAAGAACCAATGGTAAGTCTAGCCACATTATATTACATTAGAAACATAACATTTTGTCATTGGACCCCTAAAGATTTATTCAAAAGACATTTAGTCCATCTTCAAGAGTTGTCAAAGTCCTAACAGTTTCAGCAGTGCTGAGAAGTCTAAGTCCCAAGTTTCCTCTGAGATCCAAGACAAACTCTTAGCTACAAGCCCCTGTACAAATGAAAACAAACTTAAAACACTTCAAACAGTCAAGGGCACAAGATAAATATTCCCATTCCAAAGGGTACAAAGAGGGCTGCAAAACATTGGAACAAAAGCAAGTCCAAAATCGAGCAGGAGAAATGTCAAGTCCTGTAGTTGCATGTCCAGCATCTGAAGGAATCTGGTGCAAATTGTGAGCTCCAAAGGGCTTGGGCAACTCCACCCCCATGGCACCTTTGGTGGTTTAGCTCCTATGGCTGCTCTCTTGGGCTGGCTTTGCTCTCTTGTTGCAGGACTCCTTAGATGATCCATGCTCCCGGATTTTCCAGACTTCTGGAGTCTCCATTGCACCTTTGGCTTCACACACCACCCTCTCAGGGCACACTACCTGGCCTCCCAGGCCTCCTAAAATCAGGGCAGAGGCCTTTTCAACACCAGAACCCTTGCATTCTGTATGCACCTAAAACCAGCGCCATGTGGGTGAAGCCGAGGTCTGCTGCCAGCTGGAGCTGTAGCCAGGCTCTCCTCTCTTGGCTGTAAGGGTCAAGTGCCTGGATCCCTGGGCTCTGAACCTGACTGAAGAACAGCTACTCTATGCCGTCACCATTCTGGAACCTCGTGTGGCCAATGCCACCATTTTGGAACGTGGGGTTCTGCAGCTTTCACCTCAAAGCAAAGTCTTTCACTTTTGCAGGTTTGAAACTGCAAAAGTTTGAGACTTGAAGTTCCTTGTGATGCCTTCAGGCCATCTCGTGTTCCTTCTCAACAATCCAGATTTCCTGAGCTCTATCTATGCCAGTCCCTAGCTTTACTGGAGCTTTTATTTTGGCCAAACTCACAATTTTTAAAATCATTCTGCTGGGCTCTTTGCTCTTGATTTGCAACATATATCTGGCTAAAAGCCCCCAACAATAGCAACGCCACAGCCTTGACATTCAACAGCCTTGAAATTTCTTTTGCCAGATTAATCAGTCCATTGCCCTTAATCTCAGTCTCAGGCAAAGTCTCTGGACACAAGCAAAATGCAGACAAACCTGCCAGCCATAACACACATCACCTGGAGTCCAACTACTAACGCAGTCCTGCTTCCAAGCAGAGACCTCCCGAGTTCTGACCAGAACTCCCATACAGAACAGCCCATGTGGTTCTGGCTCTACGCTTTCAGGTGACATCTCCGAACCTTTCCAAACTCTTCCCACAAGCCATTCCCAAAGGCTTTTGAACCACATGGTCAGAGTCACAGCAATGACCTCACTCCTCTCGTACCAAATTCTGTCTTGGTTACTTTTCTCTCATTGCTGGGACAAAATACCCCACACCCAAAATGAAGGAAAGATTTAGCTCAGTGTGGACGTTTCAGTCTATAATCAGCTGGCTCTCAGGCAGGGTGGTGTGACACAGGGGCAGCAGTTCATGGCAGCAGCCAACAAAAGCAGCCGGCACAAAAGGGGAGAAGAACAAGCCTCTGCTCCTCCTTACGTTGTCTTCAGTCCAGCCCCTACCTCCCAGGGTGTGTGTAGCACTCACACTACCCCTGTGCCCTCCTCCTGCACAGGCTGAGGACACTTATGAAGCAAGGATCCTGGCCCCTTGCTGAGTCTTTTAAATTTCTAAACTTCAAGTTGACACAGTGTATGAACCATAACATGGGACCTCCGAAGAGCTCACTGCCCGAGTCTCTCTGGGGTAGGCTGTGCTACATGCGTCCAGCCACGGTGAACACCTGGGAAACCACAGAGCTGCAGGGCGTGGTGGCACATGCCCCTCATCTAGGCACTGGGGAGGCTGAGGCAGGAGGATTGCTGCACATTGCAAGGCAGCATGGCCTACACAGCGAGGCCCTGTCTCACACAACAAACAAACAAAAACAATGAAAAAGCAAAATTGCACAGACATTTTCAGATGTGGGACAGAGTGTCGGTAGGGCTGTGCTCCCGAGATAAGGGGAACTAATGGAGACGGAGTGAATCAACTCGATGTGTTGTATTTTTAGGACTCACCGCGGGGCTCCTCAGGAGAGGTGCCACCCTCCTCCCTATTGTCCGTGGAGAGGTGCTCAGGCTCCATACGCTCATCTGGAAATCAAAACGCAGAAAATTTAAAGGCAGGCGTGAGTATGAGGGCACTGGGCTGTACTCTCTGCAGTCTGGGAGGCTGAGACAGGAGGATCACAAGTTCCATCTGGTGAGGGCAACTTAGCGAGTCCCTGTCTCAAAAACCAAAAGGGCTGGGGCTGGGGCTGGGGCTGGGCCCTGGCTCAGCGCTAAAACCCTGGGTTCCATCCCGGAGGTGGGGGTTGTCAGGTTTGCTGTCCCTTTCCCGGGTGCTCAGGCAGGGAGGTTCTGCATCTCTGGGCATTGCAGCTCCTTAATGAGGACCCCTCCCCGTGCCAGCCGCGCTCAGCTAGAAACGGGGTGGGGGAGCCGTGGGGGGCAGGGCTGCGTGATTCTCGGCCTGGGCTGGGCCACCACTGGCCCGGACAGCGCCGCGGCCCAGCCGAGTCCAGGCAGCAGCCAGCTGAGCCCAGTCCCTTTTGTTTTGAGGGGGGGATTGAGTGAATGCAGGTCCTTCACACGGAGTGACACCTCCACCCAGTTCTAAAATTTTTGCTTTGCCACAAGAGGGTTCGCTACGTCCCTCAGTGGCCCTGGGTGGGCTCCGAGTTTGGGATCCTCCTACCTCTGCCTCCCGGAGGGCTCAGGTGACAGGCGTGTGCCACCGCGGCCGGCCTGAACCCCGCTCCTGGACCCCCCCCCCCGGTTTACCGTCCGAAGGCTCCTCCGTCCTGGGGCCGTGGTCCGCGCTCTGCTCCAGCCATGGCAAGGGCAGCACAGCTCGGGGCTAAGTAGCACCCTTCGCCCCGCCTCCCCCACCTGCCGCCCTGATCCCGGGATTATTCCAGCCCCGGTTGCTTTGATCAAATACAGGTGTTCCTTGATCTAAGGAGTGCGGTGTCCTGCCGACCCCAGCAGAAGTGGGGGTATCGTGGGTCAGAACCGCTGCCCCACCAAGCACCCTGGCTTAGCCTTGCCTAGTTGTCTTATGCTTCCCTTTTCCACAATCCTGGGGATCAAACTCAGCACCTTGCACCTTTACACTACTGCATCCCAGCCTTTTCCACTTCACAGTTTTTTGAGAGCTCTTATTGCAGCCCAGGCTGGCCTTCAATTCGCCATGGAGCCTAGGCTGGCCTTGAAACGCTGGCAATCTTCCTGCCTCAGCCTCCTGTGTGCTGCCATGGCAGACTCCACGCCCGCATCCAGCCTGAGTACCACACTGCTCTGCAGCTGGGCAAACTCATCCTACACAGAACTTTGAATTCATGCTAACAAGATCACCAGGGTAATTGGGGGGATCAGGTCTGAGCCAGGATGTTCTGTTTTCTGAGTGCACAGATATGCTTAGTACTCAAAGAGCAGTCCTTACCCCAGTCCCTTGGGGAGCTTGGGAAAAATGCAGATTCTTGCCTGGTGTGGTGGTGCAAACCTGTGATCTCAAGCAGGAGGCTGAGGCAGGAGGATTGCCATGAGTTCAAGACCAATCTGGGCTCCCTTTGAGAGACCTTGTCTCAAAAACAAAGCAGATGGAAGCTGAAATGCAGCATCTCAGCTCCTTCTGGGTCTCCTGAATCTGACAAGACACCCGGTGACTGAGTCAAGACAGAGAAGCTTGGCTGGACATGGTGGTAATGCTTGTGATTGCAACACACACGCAGGAGGCTGAGACAGGAGGGTGGTAAATGGTCCAGAGTGTAGTTCAACAGTAAAGTGCTCACCTCGCGCGTGTGGGCCCCTGGGTTCAAGCTTAGCTCTGCAGGAACAGAGATGGGCAGAAACCTCGATGGCAGATTCAGCTCTTGCTTATCATGGGCATCTTGAACTGGCAATCCTACTGCCTCAGCCTCCCAAGGTGCTAGGGTTACAGGTTGGGTGCCACTATGCTTGGCTTCATGTCTTCCTGATTTGGCCATCAGCGCTGGAACCACAGTTTTGTAGCTCAGGATTGAACTCACTATGTAGCCCAAGCTGGCCTCCAACTCCTGGGCATCCTCCTGCCTCAGTCTCCCGAGTGCTGAGATCACAGGTGTACGCCACCACATCCTTCAGGCCTTCTCTCTTTCTAGAGTCTTCAGTATTTTCATTGTTTTCAGAGGTTCACAAGATGTTGTTGTTGTTGTTGTTGTTTTGAGGCAGGCCTTAAATCCACTGTGGAACCCAGGCTGCCACTGAACTCATGGTAGTTCCTCCTGCCTCAGCCTCCCGAGTGCAGGATGACAGGTATTTGTCACCTGCGCCTGCAGGGAGAGGAAGACTGGCACTTACAAAACTTGAGACTCCATGGAGACTGATCACCACCCCATCCCACTGCTGAAGATGGGAAGAAGCTGCCCGCAGCTCCACCCAGGGCAGGCTCCTGGAATCCTTAGGAGGGGCGAGTGTAGACTGTGGTACATAGGGCAGGAAGTGAGGAGCCAGTCTCCCCAGCTGAGGGCAGACGAATTAAAACAGAATCAAAATTCTACCTGATGTGGCACGGGCCTCAAACATGCTTGTTGATGAACCCAGAAGGCGCTGGGGAGAGAAAGGGGCTGGGGAGGTGGGAGGGGAAGCGTGAACCAATTCCCTCTAAAGAGAGGGGCTGCTACAAGAAGAACCAGCCGAGTGGAGATTGCCCATGACATGGGGAGACTTCCCCAGCTGTCCCTCAGACCAAGATCAATACCTGGAATATAAAAAGAACAAAAATCATGGTAGTGCATGCCTGGAATCCTAGCACTTGGGAGGCTGAGGCAGGAGGATCCTTGTGAGTTAGAGACCAGCCTGGGCTACAAAGTGAGCTCAAGGAAAGCTGGAACTGCACAGTGAGACCCTGTCTCAGGGAGATAGAGATAGAGATAGAGATAGAGATAGAGATAGAGATAGAGATAGAGATATAGAGACAGAGAGAACAAAACACAAAGAACTAAAAAAAATTCAGATTCCCCAAATTTAAAGACTCAATCCAGAAATGGGCATCTGAAATAGCTACTTCTCAGATGAAGAAATAGAAATGGCAAATAAATATGTGAAAAAATGTTCAACATCACTGGCCATTCAAGAGATATAAATTAAAACAACACTGAAATTCCATCTCATCCCAGAAAGAATGACTATCATCAAAAAAATCATCCAGTGACCTGGCGGGGCTGTGGGAGAAAGAAATCCTCCACTGTTGGTGGGAATGTAGGCTGGTGCGACCACTGTAGAAATCAGTCTGGTGAGTCCTCAAAAAACTCAGACTAGGGGTTCCATTTACCCAGCTCTTCCTCTTCTTGGTATTTCCCCAAAAGAATTGGAAACATCATACCATGATGATACACATGCACCCATATTTATGGCAGCTCAGTTTGCAGTAGCCAGATCTTGGGATCAATCCAAATGCCCATCAGCCGAGCAATGGATAAAGAAGATGTGGCTCTTTATAGTGAATTCGTTCTCAGCCACAAAGATGAGCTTGAGACATGTCTAGGTGAACCACCGCACCTTGAGACCATCCTCTTAAGTGACAGCAGTCAAAAGACGCATGTGTGTAAATACTGCACCGTTTCTCTGGTGTGGGAAACCAAAAGCGCAAATCAGGACAAGGAGTGTGACAGACACTGGGAAGGGGAGGAAAATGTTTGGTGGGGAAGGGGAACAAGTGAGGCCGGAGGGGCAAAGGAAGGGTGGGAAAAGGGAAAAGAAGGAAAGAAATGGAAACAAAGGTCTAGTAAATAAGGAGAGGAAGAGGAGTAGAAGGGAAGAGGTGGGGAATGGGAAAAAAGCAGCACTCTTTCATGTGCAGGCACAAACTTCCTTGCTCAGTGTTACCACTCTGTAAATCTAAAATGTATCAATAAAAGTTAGAAAATGCAAAAAAAATTCCCATAAATAAACGGAAATAAAAGCACTAGCAGAGAGGCCTTTGGGCCTGTGAGAGACACACTATTTGTCTATATTTTTCTATTTATTTACTTATTTGATGACACATCTTTGCTCTTTGTCCAGCCCTTCCCCTCCTGTCCTTCAAGACGCTGCCCAGGGGACTTTGCCCTGGCCTGGACCTCAGCCTGGTGCTTCCTGCGATCAGCACAGAGGGTAGCGGGACCGCTGCAGGCCGTGGCCTGGGATCGGCCGGCCTGCCTGGCTGGCTCCTGACCGGTCCTGCGCTGGACTTGCCGGGGGCAGGGGTCTCCTGCAGGTGGTTTCTAGCCCTTTTTGTTTGTTTTTGAGATAGGGTCTCACTATGCAGTTTCGGATGGCCTTGAGCTCACTTTGGGTAGCTCAGGCTGGTCTCGAACTCACAATGATCCTCCTGCCTCAGCCTCCCTAAGTGCATGTCACCTGGCTCTAGCTTCTTTCTGTCCCAAGCAAAACATTTGTCAAGACAAGCAGTAACAGTAGCAAAGTTTTATTAAAGGAGGGAAAAGAAACAGGTTCTACAGAGCAAGTTTGGGCCAAATAGAGATAGGGGACAGAGTTTGCCCTGCAGCGTGGGCGCGGCCAACATGCTGGACAGGACACAGGGCTGAGGCTCAGCGTCCAGATACAGACTAAGGGCAGCTCCAGGCATCCTATGAGAGACCGGATCCAGTTCTCGCGAGAAATCCTCGCGCGGGGATTTTTGGGGACTGTTCTGCGCATGTGTGCTGGAATCTTTTCCCGCCTCCTTTCCCAGCCGGGTTTAGCCCCGCCAGCCTTCCTGTCCCGTTTCCCGGAGAGATACATATCCCAGGATCCCTCACGCGCTGCCCGGAGTGGAGCGTTCCGTCCTCTGCGCCCTCTTCAGGCTGCGGGGGGCAGTGCGCCCTCCCGGGGAGCCTATGCTCTCCAGCTGCCTTGGGGTGCTGGGGCTCACTGGCTGGGCTAAGAGAAAAGCCGTTGGGAAGGCAATGAGAGATTTAGCGACCGCTGAGCTGTGCGTTCACGGGGAGAGAGAAACTAACTCTATTATTTTGTAGGGGACGGAGAACCAGAATAGGAAGAGCAGGTCAGGTGTCTGTGCTTCCTGTGCAGGACGCAGTACGGTAACTTATTTAGAGCACAAGAGCCAGCGCTTGGACAGTTTGCTCGCTCAGTGGAACTGATTAAAACCGGGGCCTCGATGCAGGTGCCCATGGAAGCTGCGGTGCCCATGGAAGCTGCCAGAGGGTCCAGGAAGAGCTCCCTTTTTAGCCCTGTGGGCATCCTAGTAACCACTCGGCATGTGGGATTTTTATAGCTTGCCACTAAGTCCTTGGAGGAAGGACCAGAATGGTTCCTCCAGAACTGGAAATGGAGATAGGGTCTTGAGGGGGCTGTAGGGCTCCCCTTCTTGCCTCCCTGCCGTGACCCATGGGACTCTTGAGAGTCCTTGGATGAAGGACCGCGAGAGCAGAAGAAAATGAAGAGACAAAGGCTGGGGTCATGGGGAGCCCTCTTTCTGGATGGGAGGAAAGGAACGGGGCAGCCACTGTTTATTTATTTATACACTCAGGAGGTTGATGTCAGTTTCAACCCACTGCCTAGCAACCCACTGCTTGGCTTATCTAGGAGCTTTGTGTTTACCTGGGCTGAAGCAACTCCTTCACGTGTCTTGCCCCAAGCGCTCTTTGTTCTTGGGACGCCCCGTGCCCAGGCATGTGTGGTCAATTTCCAGCTTCACTGGCTCCCAGCCCCTCTCTATCAGCCTTTGATTTCCCAAGGGGAGCTTAGATATAGCCCTTTGGGATCCCTTGCAGTGAATGACAGCAACTTTCTTGGGGAGATAGCTAACCTTTAAGAGCTGCAGAATTCCCTGCCTGTGTTTCATAGATGACTGTGTATTAGTCAGCTAGCTCCTTTTCCAGATTTCTGTATGGACATGTAGTGCTGAGAGACATATTTGTACCAGAGAGTACCAGAGAGGCATAGATGTATGACTTTTTGTCTTTTGCTAATATCAGTGCTCAGAGCCAGACTTTTTTTTTTTTTTAAATCAGATTTTGTTGTTACATTTTAGAAATACATAATGATCACATCCTCTTGCCTTTTTGAGCAGAGGTTCCTGGGGAAAGTTGGTCTCAATAACCTGTTGTGGCCTGAAACTTGGCAATCTGTTCCCTGTTAATCGCAAGTAACCTCTGATCACAAGAATCACCGAGACCTAACAGGGAACCAGGAATTCTGGTCTGTCCCCTAAAGTTTTCCTCCATTAGCATAGCTGTAGTTGCTATTTCTCGCAGGCAGGGTTGCCATCAGCAGCCCTTGCATCTAACGCTTTGACAAGCATATGCCACTGGGCAGAGTTCTTGTGCTAGGCTTTGCCTCAAGACACCCCAAACAATACCTCTCTTTTTCTGGAATGTAGAAGAAGAAGGGTTTCCTTTAGTCAAGTATTCCATATACTGCGGGATTTACCTGTTGGTTCATTAGGTCAGGGAGGCCTGGTGTAGTCCCAACAGGTAAAATCCAATGGGACTGTCACCTGATTTTGAGAATGGCGCCTAATTTTGTCAGCCAGTCTCTTCTTAGCAAGGGAATAGGACACTATGGGACAATAAGAAACTCATGATTAAAGATTTTGCCTTCAAAGTGACACATCAGAGCAAGAGTCAAGAGTCTCCAAGAGCCAGATGTGGCAGCCCAGGTCTGTAATCCCAGCACTTGGGAGGCTGAAGCAGGAGGATCACAGCCAAATGAACTTTTCCTGCTTGAACCTTGGGTGTTGGGTATTTTGTCTCAGCAAAATGACAGGCAGGGTGTTCTCCACGAGTTCAAGGCCAGCCTGTGTCTCAGAAAACCACACACGTAGCAAACCAACCTCAGGAAAACCAGAACAGACAAAGAAAAAAAAATACCCAAAACTAAATGAAACCCTGAGATATTCTGGGTCCTCAGAGAGTGGTGCTGTGGGGTCAGTCCTCGCCAAGCCCCCAGCCTCAGGAAGGAGAATTTGCTGCACCTTCTTGTGAGACAAAGAAACAGCAAAACTAAATTCTGTTCCTAAGTGTCTGTCTTAAAAACACCCATCACTGAGCCTTGCTCTGCCTTATTTTACTCCCAGCATGTTTAGAACTGCTTGGGGTGAAGCTGCAAACCTCTCAGCTGTCTCTGCTGCTGGTGCAGGAGCTGTGAATTCAGGATCCCTGTGGTTCACTGTTGAACTCATTCCTTTATTTTCATTTCTGAGATTTAAAAGTATTTTTTATTTTATTTTTGCAGAGGCGTTATCTAAAAAACATTTATTTATTTTAAAATATACATTAAAATTAATTGATGATGATGATTATTTTTGAGATAGGGTCTCACTATGTAGCCCAGGCTGGCCTTAAACCCATGGCAATCCTCCTGCCTCAGCCTTCCGAGTACTGGGGTGACAGGTGTGCACCACCCTGTTTTTTTTTAAAGCATCTTATTGCCTTTTCCTGTACACCATAGTAAGGCAGAGATCCCCTTCTTACCCCTGGCTTCGCTCCCGCCAGCGAGGCCAGAAGGGTGGATATCTTTGCCCCTGTGTCCAGGTGGAGGAGGCAGAGAGCCCAGAGCAGATACCAGTGGAGCTGGGGGTCAATCACCCCCAGAGAGGGGTGTCAGCTCTGTGGGCAGCCCGCACCCGTGAACCCAGCCCTCTAGGAGGGGAGACGGGGATGGCAAGTTTGAGTCCACCTAGGTGGTCAGGGAATCCTTGTCTCAAAATAAAACATAAAAAGGGCTGGGGTGTGGCTCAGAGGTAGAGCACTCCTGAGTTCGGTCCCCAGTCCTGGGGGCAGGAAGGAGGGCCGTATTCAGTTCACACGCAGTCTGTTTATTACCACAGTCGCTTTCCACATTTAATCCTCCCGAACGGAAGCCTTCTGTACAGCTTCCCAGAGGTTTTCCTGGGGCGCAGCTGTGTGGGAAGTTCGTCGGCACATGCACGGGCACACAAGCACATACACGCACACCCGTATTTTCCTTTCTCTGTTCTCTCTCCAGCATCTTGCTATGCAGCTCAGGCTGGCCTTCAACTCGCAGCGATCCTTCTGCCTCAGCCTCCTGAATGCTGGGATGACTGTGTGCCACACATGGTGTTATTGGGGTTCCCCACAAATCCATTTTATTTCAAGTATAAAAAGAAAGAAAAAGAAACGATGGAAGGAGGAAGAAGAAGAGGAGAAGGAAAAACTACAACAAAAAATCAAAACGCATCAATTGGGGCAACAATGGTACATACATTGAGCATTGTCACCCCAAATCATTCACCCGGAGCACCAGACATCTGCCTTGCATTGTGGGAACGATACCTGGGCGAACCTTTCTCTTCAGAGACTCAGAGAAATCAGCAGTATAGCCACCTTATCTATTTTTGATATGCATATAGATACACATGGACGTGTTTTTCCTTTCTGCTCACACTAATGAAACAATGCAACGTTCACGCGTGTATGGCTTTTTATTTCACTACTGGGTATGTGCTCACGGTCGCCCACTTACCTATAAAATGCACCCTTCGTTGTGGCTGAGTAGTGCTCCGCTGTGTGGAAGAACCGCACGGTTTCATCCATTCCTCGGTCAGCGGGCACTTAGGGCGCTCCCCGCAGCGGCCCCTCCTCTCCTTTCCTTACCCCCGTCCCTCTGGTACCCCTCCCCCAGCCCGTTTTATAATTCAACTGGGGTCCGAGTCCCACACACGCGGCTGCTCCTCCAGCCAGGTCAGGGACGAGCGGGCGCGGCCCCCTCGGGACTCACCGCGGGGACGGGGGCGCGGGTCCCTCGATGCCGACAGCGCTGGGATGCGGAGGGGACCGGGACCGGGACCGGGAGCGCGCGCGGTACCTGCGAGTGCAGCACTCGGGAGGCCGAGGCCGGAGGGTCTCCCGGGCCCGCGTTTCCCGTGGGACCCGCGGCCATCTCCGTTGGGCCTCAGTGGGCAGCGGCGACAACGGCCCGGCACAGGGAAGGCGGGGTGCAAAGGACCGGGGCGGGGACCCAGGCCACTGCTGCAGACCGCGCCTGCTTCCGCTCTGCGGTCCTTAGTGGTCGCTTTGTTTCGCCCAGGCTGGGGGTGGAGCGCGGGTCTCCTGCCTGCGAGGCTCCTGGCGCCCCAGCCTGGGCTCTGGCTGCCTCCTCCTCCTACTGGGGACTGAACCCGGGGCCTTCGCACTGAGCCCCGTCCCCAACCCGTTCATTTCTTTTTTGGGCGGTGGAGGTGTCTCACTAAGTCGCTAAATTGCCCAGGCTGGGCTCCAACTTGCGGCCGTCCTGCCTCAGCTTCTGGAGTGCTGGGACTGCAGGCCTGCACCATCTCCATTAGCTTGGACATGTCCCCACCCATTGGCTATATTTTGGGTTTCTTTGTTTTGTTTTGAGACAGGGTCTTTCTATGTATTTCAGGTTGGCCTCGAACTCATCAAGTAGCGTAGGCCTGGAGCTCACTGTGATCTTCCAGCCTTAGCCTCATGAATGCTGCGATCCCAGGTGTGCGCATCACTCCTGGCAAGAATTTGGGATTCTCATATAAAAAAAATGCGATATTTAGGCTGGTGTGTCCGATTTAGACCACAGGGTTACAGTTTTAAGGTGCATCCATTTTCCTACAAGTGACTCAGATTTATCCTTTATGGCAGAGTGGTTCTCCACTGCATGTAAATATCCCATTTTTAATACGTTCATCTCTTGAGGGACATGCAGGCAGCTTCCAAGACTTAGCTGTTATAAACACGGGTTTGCATGGGTCTCTGTAACATGATGTCTTTAACCCTTTTGGGAAGATACCTAGAAGGGGAATAGCTGGGTCAAGTGGAATTTCTGATTTTAGCTCATTATGGAACTTACATGTCAATTTCCAGAGTAGCTGTACTCATTCACACTCCTACCAACAGTGAAGAAGGGTTCCCTTTCCCCCACAACCTCTGCAGCATTTGTTACTACCTGATATTTGTGTTTTTGTTTTGAGACAGGATCTCACTCTATTTACCTGGCTGGTCTCTAACTTGTGGTGATCCTCCTGCCTCAGCCTCCTGAGTGCTGGGACTACAGGTAGAATCTGTGACTCACTGACTATTCTAGCGGGTCTTGTTTAATTCCAGGTGTTTGCACAGTTTCTGCGGTTTCTGTCACCATTTCTAGTTTCTCTGCACTGTGGTCTGACAACGCACATGGGATATTGTTTTGCCTTTGGCACCCATGTTAGTGTGTTGTATGGGCCAGTGTGAAAAGTTCCGTGCGGTGCTGAGAAGAGTGTGTGCTCTCTTGCTGGGGGCTGGACACTGCGGGTCAGTGGTGGCCTGAGCCACGGTGGGGACTCATTGTCTGCACTCGAGCCAGATGTATGAGTCGTTTAAAGCAAAACCTCAGGGTTCAGGGTTAATAGCAGCGCTTACATTTTTCCATAAATAAGTGGGTGCTGCTTGCAGTTGGGGGACACTTGGTCTCTAGAAGGTTCGCCATTGGTGCTGGACATTATGACCATGTGCTCCAAGGTTCAGTTCAGCTCTGACGCTTCCAGGAGATTCTCTGTCTAGTGGATCTACCTATCTGTGACACCGGGGCACTGTGGTTCCCAATTACAAGCGCATTGGGGGTGATCAGATCTTTTTGTGTTTATCAGTGTTTGTTTTATGAAGTTGGATGAACTGGTGTTTGGTGCATTTATTATTTATAATCGTTATCTCTTCCCGTTGAGTTGTTCCCTTAACCAATAGGTGTGACCATTGTCTCAGCTGATCAGTTTTGGCTTGAAATTGACTTTCTCTGAAATTAGGGTAGCTTCTCCTGCATTTCTTTTTTCCTTTTGGGTTCTGGTTGCATGGGATATTGTTTTCCAGTCTTTGGTTTCATCATCTGTGAATTTCTTTTTGAATAAATGTGTTTCTTACATACTGCATAGCATTGGATTTTGTTTCTTTTCTTTTTTTCCTTTTTAAGACAGGGTTTCACTGTGCAGTTCAGGCTGGCCTTAAACTCACTTTGTAGCCCAGGCTGGCCTCCAACTTGCAGCACTTCTCCTGCCTCAGCCCTTTGAGCGTCGGATTACAGGCCTGCACCACCATGCCCGGTTTGGACTTTGTTTTTTGATCTGTTCTGTCAAAACGTGTTAGGGTTAGGGTTAGGGTTAGGGTAAAGGTGTTTTTGACTGGGAACTGGAATCTACCACGTTGGGAGGTATTATTGACAAGTACTAACTTATTCTTGTCGTTGCATTATTTTCCTGTCGCTGATTTTATTTCCCCTTCTGCTTTGCTGTCCGTCCTTCCAGGTGTAATCATTCTAACTAATTTGCACTGTTTGCTGCCTTGCCTTTTTAAAGGGTATCCTTGAGGGTTTTTTGGTAATGCTGGTTTGATGACCATCATTTTCTTGAGGTGCTCCTTGTCACCGAAATATCTGATTTCTCCATCAACTATTATTATTGTGTCTTTGAGACGGCATCATTAGGTAGTTCAGGCTGGCCTTGAACTCACTTTGTAGCCAAGGGTGACCTCGAATTTGAGGCGATCCTCTTGCCTCAGCCTCCAGAATGCTGGAATGACAGGAGTATGCACCCTGTCCAGATTCTGCCTTTGGTTCTTTTTTCCTTTTTTTTGAACTCATAGCCTCCCGCTTACCAGGCCAGTTCTTGAACTGCTGAGCTAAATCCCCGGCCCCTGCCTTTGATTCTTACACCGCGAGATCCACAGCTGTTCCGTGGGATGATGACGGGAATCTGTCAACCTGCAGTTGAGGAGACCCCTCAGCGAGGGGGTAACAGGAATGCTGCAACCACCCTACCTCACGCCAGCTTGGAAAGACGCATCTGTGATGGATCATGGGAGGCCAGAGGCCACCACGGTGGCGCACACCCACGATCACAGCATGCGGGAGGCTGAGGCAGGAGGCTCATGAATTCAAAACCAATCTGGGCAGTTTAGCAGTTCGGCCAGGCCCTGTTTGCAAAGGCCAGCTCGCTGGAGTCACAGTCACAGTGATGCCTGCGTCGATGGGCTGGGCGGTAGCACTGGCCGCGCGGCCCCGCCCAGCGTGCCCTGCCGCAGGCCTTCCCAGGAGCTATTAAAGCCGAGGTTCGCAGCAGCCCGGAGTCCGCCGGCGGCTCCTGTGCAGCTCAGTGGATCCCAGTGTCGGCGCCTCAGGGCCTTGCTGTGCTCCGAGCTCCTGCTTCAGGGATCCGTAAGTTTTGACAACACCCTCTCCGACGCCTAGGCCGGCGGCTCGGATGTCCTGGGGGACCTCTGCCACCTGCCATCAAGTATCTTCACAGTTTGGCCTAGAGCCACGCGCTCCCCGCCCCCCAGGTCCAAGGGCCGTGCGCGCGTATGGGTGTGGGGGGCCCTGTGAGGTGAAGAGACGGGTTTTGTTTTTATTTTTGTTTTGGGTGTTTTGAGTATTGCTGTGCAGTTCAGGCTGGTCTTGAACTCGCTTCTGTGGCCCAGGCTGGGCCTCAAACTCACAGTGAACCTCTTGCCTAGGCCTCCTGAGTGCTGGGATTACAGGCGAGCGCCACCGCACTCAGCTTTTTTTTTTTTCATACTAGGAATCAAACTCAGGACCCTGCATTTGCCAAGCAGGCGCTGTAGCTAATCCCCGGCCCCCTCATTTTGTTTTTTGAGACATGGGGCTCATTACATAGTGGAGGCTGGTCTTGAACTCACTGTGTAGGCCAAGCTGGACTTAAATTTTCAGTGGCCCTCCTGCCTCAGCCTCCAGACAGCTGGCACAGCAGGTGTGGCTTCATATTTAGGGTTTTGTTGGCAGCGCCTGGCTCTTACTCCCCTCACCCCTGAAGGAGCACAGGCCCTAAAGTTCTCGTGGGGGAGGGCTGCGGGAGGGGCGTCGCAGTTTCCCTCCTAAACACCTTGTTGGGTAAGGGTTGGGGGAGGTTGAAAGAATGCAGCCCAGGGAGCCCAGCACATCCAGACAGACAGGCCCAGCGGGTTGCCTTCTTGGTCGCGGCCTCAGGCCCCATCCCCCATGTCCAGTTTTCCCGCCTGACGCCATATGTCCATGCTTCTGTCCTCCAAGCTGAGGTCTCCAGGGAAGCCCCAGGGACACTGGGGGACTGAGCAGATAAACGCGGCCACCCTGCGGGGACCCCACAGCACCTGCCCCATGTCGCTTGGTACCCTTCCAAATATCCTTCAGGCACTGGCCACCCAGCCAGCACTTCGCAGCGGGGGGTGGAGGGGCCCAAGGCAGGAGGACAGCAAGTTAGGTCTCCCTGTGTGGTTCAGGCTGGCCTCAAACTCAGTACGTAGACAGGGCAGGCCTTGGACTCTTGGCGATTCTCCTGCCTCAGCCAACTGAAGTGCTGGGATCACAGTTGTGTGCCAGTAGGATCAGTTTGAAAAACCAATTTTAAAAAGAGGATTAAAGCAGGGCACGGTTGTAGTCCCAGCACTTGGGAGGCAGAGGCAGGAGGATTGTTTAGTTTGAGAGCAGCCTGGGCTAGAGTGAGCTCAAGGCCAGCCTGAACTGCATAGAGACCCTGTCTCAAAAAGAAAAGAAAACAAAGGGTTAAGGTTGTACTTTGTGGTCAGAATCCCCGAGGCTCTGTGAGGTGACTCTACTGATCTGTCTTTGCCATCTTCCCTTAGGGCGCGGGGCGTGTCTTCTGTCCTCTGCACTCTGCAGGCCAGGGCAGGCCTCTGACTTCGCACCTCTGGGATGCAGCGGCAGGGCTTTTGCGACCTGGGCCGCAGGCTGGGGCGCCGGCGCCCTCTGGCGGAGGGCCCGGGCATCCGCCTGTCGCGCTGTCTGACGACTCTGGATCTGGTGACGCTGGGCGTGGGCGGCACCCTGGGGGCGGGAGCATACGTGCTGGCCGGTGACGTGGTGAGGGACAAGGCTGGCCCGGGCATCGTGCTCAGCTTCCTGGTGGCCACGCTGCCCTGCCTGCTGTCCGGGCTCTGCTATGCCGAACTGGGCTCCCGCGTGCCCTGCTCCGGGTCTGCCTATGTCTCCAGCTATGTCACCGTGGGGCAGCTGCTGGCCTTCGTCACCGGCTGGAACCTCATCCTGTCCTACATCCTCGGTGAGGCGGGCTGGGGGAACAGGCAGGGCCTGCGGGGTGGGAGGGTGCAGCCAAGGCTGTTGGAGATCCTCCTGCCTCAGCCCTCTGCATGCTGGGGTTGCAGGCCCGAGCTGCCACCCCAGGGCAGGAGCCTCGTGGTCCACCTTGGGGTGCGAGCGTGGGGGAGCAGCAACCCAGATGTCCTCCCAGGGAGCTCCTTCCTGCTGCCCGAGTGACCCAGCCTAGAAGGAATGCGGGCTGTGGGGGAGGGCAGTCTTTTTTCTCCATACTGGGGATTGAGCCCCTGGTTCGCAGTGAGCTCCATCGCCAACCCAGACCGAGTTTCATTAGGTCCCTTACATGTCCAGGCTGGAGACCCTTCTGCCTCAGCCTCTCAGAGTGCTGGGATTATGGGCAGGCAGCACCACGCCTGGCATTTTCAGTGTGGGGCTAAGATTTCCCCCTCTGGGTGGACGCCCCCCCCCACGCGGCTGCTGTGTATCAGTCTAGCTGCACTGACAGCTGTTTCCCTCCTGCCGCAGGTGTTGCCAGTGTGGCCCGGGCCTGGAGCGTGGCCTTCGAAGGCCTGATCAGCGGCCACGCCGAGCAGGGCCTGGTCACCCGCATCTCCCTGCATGCCCCGCAGGTACTGGCCGCGCACGCTGACTTTGTGGCGCTGGGCCTGGTGCTGATGCTCACAGGTGAGCCTCTGCGTCTCGAGGTCCTCCCGCCTCAGCCTCCTGAGGGCCCGAGCCCTTTGCTCTGGACGCTTTCCCTGCTTCCTCCTACAGTGCTCCTGGCTGCGGGCATGCGCGAGTCGGTGCTGCTCACCAGGCTGTTCGGGGGCGTGAACCTGCTGGTGCTGGCCTTCGTCACCGTCGCCGGCTTCTTCAAAGGAGATCTGGGCTACTGGGAGCTCACAGAGCAGGACTACGCGATGGCTGCATCCCGCCTCAACGGCACGCACAGGTGGGGCGCGGTAGCGCGGGCAGCGGGCCGGGCTGGGCAGCGGGCCGGGCTGGGCAGTCTCACGGTGCCCTTCTCCCCCGCAGTCTGGGCGCCTTTGGTGAAGGCGGCTTCTTCCCCTTCGGCATGACTGGCGTCCTCCGCGGGGCGGCCACGTGTTTCTTCGCCTTGATTGGTTTCGACGTCATTGCCACGGCGGGTATTGCGGCCCCTCCAGGCCTTCGTGTTTGTTTTCTTGGTGCGGGTGCCTGGCTGGCTCTGAGGCCTCTCCTGCCTCAGCCTTCTGAGTGCTGGGATGACGGGACTGTGCCGGGTCCCTCCGTCCCCTTAGTGCTCTGGTTCCTGCCCTGCAGGGGAAGAGGCCAACAGCCCGCGGCTCGCCATCCCGCTCAGCTTAGTGGTCACGCTCTTCATCTGCTTCATGATGTACTCTGGCCTCTCGGCGGCCCTCACCCTCATGACGCCCTACTACCTGGTCCGCCCCGAGCGTGCGCTGCACGAGGCCTTCGTCCACGTGGGGTGGGCCCCTGTCAGCTATGTGGTGGCCGTGGGCACCCTGTGTGCCCTCTCCTCCAGGTGGGCATCCAGGGTGACCCTATCCTCCTCCGCACTCCTGGGCACGGGGCTGAGAGACAGAGGGGTGAAGGCTCAGCCCAGGCTCCTCCATGGCGCTCACGTGCTTCCCCCATGCCTGCAGCCTGCTGGGTGCCATGATCTCCATGCCCAGGGTCGTCTTTGCCATGGCGGAGGACGGGCTCCTCTTCCGGGGCCTGGCCTGGGTCCACACCGGCAGGAACATCCCCGTGCTGGCCACCGTGGTGTCCGGGGTCATCGCAGGTGAGGACCTGCTGGGTTCCTGCCCCATGCCCTGCGGGTGGGGGTGGTCACAAGCTGAGTCCTCCCTGCCCCCACTGTGTCCTCCCGGCAGCGTGCATGGCCTTCCTGTTTGAGCTCAGAGACCTCGTGGACCTCACATCCATCGGGAGCCTGGCGGCCTACTCCTTGGTGGCTTTTTCCGTCCTCGTGCTCAGGTGAGAGCCGCTCCTGGGTGCCAGCAGTGCTGGGTGCCTCCCTGGCCATGGTCACCGCCACCTTCTCGCCTCAGGTACCAGCCGGCTGAGAACTCTGGCTCCAGCAAGAACACCGCGGTGGACTCACAGGAGACGCAGGCTGAGTTGGAAGTAGTGTCTGCGGACCCTGCGCCGGAGACAGGGAGCTCGAGGGCTGGCCAGGCTCTCTGTGTCCCCAGGGACGCCACCCCATCTGCAGGGTCTGGCCGGCTGGTGTACATGTACACCACGCTGCTCGGTGAGCCTGAGCGTGGTGAGGGTGGTGGTGGTGCAGACCCCACGTCCAGCCCCAGGCGGCTCCTTCCTGCAGGCCTCCCTGGCTTCACGATCAGCACCTCAGCCCTGCCTGAGCCCCCTCCCTGCCCTCTGCTCCCCGGAGGCCTCTGTCCGCAGGTCCACGTGCCCCCTGAGCTCCTCTGAGGTGCCTAAAGCCCTGCTTTCTTTGGTTCCACGTCCACTCACTTCCGTTCTCTCCCTCCAAGTCCTGCTGCTGACCAGCCTGGGCCTGGTCCTTGCCTGGTGGCCTGACCGCCTGTTCTCAGGAGACCTGGTGTGCGTGGTGGGGGTCTTACTGCTGCTGCTGCTCACCACGGGGACTCTGGGTGCCATCTGGCGACAGCCCGAGAACCCTGCCCCGCTGCACTTCAAGGTGAGTGCGTGAGCCTGAGCCTGGCAGTCTCACGGAGAGGACACCCCTGCCGATGCTCTGGCCCTCCTGGCTGGCCTCCCCTGGGCTCCCTGAGACGAATGGTGCTGCTGTCCGCAGGTCCCTGGCATGCCCCTGCTCCCCGCGCTGAACATTGGCGTGAACGTTTGCCTGATGCTGCAGATGAGCCTGGCCACGTGGGCCCGCCTGGCCGTCTGGATGGTCATCGGTGAGTGGGGCGCTGGGGACCTCAGGGCCCCGTGATCCTCCTCTCACTCCACCTCGAAGCTTCTCCGTGGGCAGCGCCCTGGGGAGTGATGGGCTGTCCACTCACGGCCTCCCCTCCCCTCCAGGGCTTGCTATGTATTTTGGATATGGCATCTGGCACAGCTTGGAGGAGGAGCCGGAGCCGGAGCCTGAGCCTGAGCCGGAGCCCCAGCCACCAGCCGTGAGGCCCCGGCGTGTGCGCCTATGCCTGCCTGAAGAAACCCAGTGCTGAGCTGACTGGGCCGTGGGCTTCCAATGCCCACCTGTGTCCATTTTCCAGGCAGAGAGAAGCTTCACTATGGTGTTTCAATAAAAGCTTTTAATGGATGAAAGTTGTCTGTGGTGTGTGACACTGTGCTCTGACGCGCGAAGGTTGTGGAACAGCTGAAATCCAGACGGAGGACCCAATGACCGTCACCTGTGGAAGGCCCGCGACTTCGTGTGCGGTGGAAACATTTAAAATGCCCTCTCAGCAACTTTCCAGGCTGCCATGTTTGATGTGTTGCATTCTGTTTGCTAACGTGGTCTGGAGGGTTTCGCCATTTATTATGTGCATTAAGGAGACTGGCCTGTAGTTTTGCTCTGTAGTTGGGTCTTTGGTTTTGGAGTCAGTGATGCTGGCTTCCAGAAATGAACTTAGAGCCACTCTTTCCATTTCAATCTCAGCAAAAACCTGGAGGAATCCTGCTGTTAGGTCTTCCCTGAAGTTTTTGTAGAATGCAGCAGTGAACCTGTCTAGACCTGGGCTTTTCTTAGTTGGTAGGTTATTTACTGCTGCTTGAATTTCACTGCCTGTTACTGGCTTATTCAGGGTTTTAAAATTTTCTTGGTTTGCCAGGCATGGTGGCACATGCCTGTAATTCCAGCACTTGGGAGGCTGAGGCAGGAGGATCATTGCAAGTTCAAGACTAGCCTGAGCTACAAAATGAGCTCAAGTTCAGCATGAACTGCATATTGAGACCCTTGCTAATAACAGGCAGTGAACAAATAAACACAAAACAAAAAACCAAACCAAACCAAACATCAAACTAAAATTTTCTTGGTTCAGTGTTGTAATTCATATATCTGGTAATCTATCCATTTCTCCTGAATTCTTCAGTTTATTACTGAAGGTTCACAGAGTAGTTGCTAAGGCTATTTTTTATTCTGGTAGTGACTTTCACCTTTTTCATTCCTGTTCTGTTTCTGGTTAGACTGGCTAGTCAAATTAAAAAAAACCACAAGTTTTAGCTGTAATAGTTCTTTGTAGTCTTTATGGTTTAGTTTTCATTGATTTCTGCTCTGAGTTTTAGAATCTCCTTCTTTATATTAGCTCTGAGCTTGGGCTATTGTTTTTCTAGGACCTTGAGGAGCCTCAGTAGGTTGTTTGGGCTTGTTCTGTTTGTGTGGACATTCATAGCTGTAAACATTTCTATCCTGTAAGTTCTAGTTGGTGGTGCTGATACTATGATTTTATTCTAGAAGGTGTCTTATTTCTTCCATGATTTTCTTCTGTACCCCACTGTTTAGTTTACATGTATATTTTCTGTGTTGTCTTTTGTAGTTGATTTCTAACTCATTGGGCTATAGATGGATAATAAACATGGTATAATTTCTTTTACTTAAGGCTGATTTACTGGCTGGTAGGTAATCTATTGTGTAGAAGGTCCATGTGCTGCTGATAAGAATGTATTTTATTGTTGCTTGCCGGAACACTGTAGTTATCTGTTAAATTCATTTGTTTGAAGGTTTTATTTCTTTGATTTTTGTTCTTCTAGTTGATCTGTTATTGGGGTATTAAGGTCCATTATGATTATGTGATTTCTTATGTCCAGTAGTACTGGTTTTAAGTTGGATGCACTGTTTGGCACAGATATGTTAATGATTGTAACCTCTTCTGGTGGATTTTCCCCCTAACCAATATGTAGTGACCTTCTTGGCTTCTTTTGATCAGTACTGACTTAAAATCTGAGTGTAAGGTAGTTACATCTGCTTTTTTTGGGTTGTTATTGCATGGAATATTATTTTTCTACCTTTTGATTTTTAAAAGTATTTTCTTGAGACAAGGCCTTGCTGTGTAGTTCAGACTGGCCTTGAACTCACTATGTAATCTGGCTGACCTTGAACCTGCAGCACCCTCTTGCCTCAGCCTCCTGAGTGCTGGGATTACAGGCGTGCACCACTGTATCTGGCTGTCCTTTGATTTTTAGTTTGTGAGCTTCTTTTTGGGTTAAATGTCACTCTTTATACAGAATACCCCTGGATTTTGTTTCTTGGTCCATGGTGCTGGTCTGTCTTTTGACTGAGGAACTGAGACCATTCACATGAAGTTATTCATGACAGGTATTGACTTGTTCCTGTCATTACTTTATTTTCCCATTGCTGATATCCTGTATTTCCCTTCTACCTAACTTCTTGCTTGACCTGGTGTATTTATTCTACTAGATCCTGTGTCACTGTTAGTTTCACTGTCGCTTGCTTGGGTATCCTTGAGAGTTTTTTGGAGTGGTGAACTGTGGTCATGAATTTCTTTAGGTGGTGTTGACCATGACAGTACTTTATTGCTCCATCAATTTTGAAATATAGTTTTGCAGGATATGTCAGCCTAGGTTGGAAATTGTTCTCTTTTAGTGCTTGAAACACTTCAGTCCAATAGCTCGTACAGTTTGTGTTGAGAAGTTGGCTGGACTTCTAGTGAAATCTAGTAGATTTTCTTGTATCGGTGATTTCTCACTTTTTTTCTAACCGCTTTTAAGATTCTGTTGTTGTGCTGGACTCCTGGGATTTTCACTGTGATGTGTTTTCTGATGGTGGCTGTGTGCCGTTCTGCGTGCCTCACTTATGTGTAGGTTAAATTCTTTTACCCTATTTGGAAAGCTTTTGATTACTGCTTCAGTAAAAAGGGTTACTATGCCAGCCGTGCTGGCTTCTGATTTGTCACTGATTCTAATTAAGCCTCATCTTTGCATCAGCCAGGATCTGCTGGACCCACCCTCATCCTTCACATTCTCTCGCTGGTCACCACCACCAACCCTGCCTTCGGCCTCTGAGACTGTGCTCAGACGGGTTATGTCTGTTGGCCACACTTTCAATAGAATTTCAAATCTCACTTTCTCTTTGGAGCCGTGTTATGGACCATAATTCTTTTTTCCATGCCAGTCATGTTTATTTTTCATCATTTTGTTTAGCTTTTCATTAGAGTGTTCTTAAAAAATTATTTTGTTTTATTTATTTATTTGTCATTTTGAGACAGGGTCTCGTTATGCAGTTCAGGATGGCCTTGAGCTCACTCTGCAGTCCAGGCTGGTCTTGAACTTGCAATGATACTGATGCTTTGGCTTCCAGAGTGCTGGGATTACAGGTGTGTGTCACCACACCCAGCTGATTTTTTATTTTAGAGAGAATAAAAACAAGCAAAATAAAACAAAGCCAGTCAAAACAAAACAGTGTGGGTTGGGGATTTAGCCCAGTGGCATAAGCACCTGCCTGGCAAGTGCAAGGGCATGAATTTGATCCCTGGTATGCAAAGCAAAGCAAAGCAAAGCAAAGCAAAGCAAAGCAAAGCAAAGCAAAGCAAAGCAAAGCAAAGCAAAGCAAAGCAAAGCAAAGCAAAGCAAAACAAAACAGTATAACTGGGTTCAAAACAAGATAATAGGAAGTCAACAGTGGTTACCATAATGTCTCTTGTTGTCTTCAAAATAGCTGCATATACCTTCAGACATAGGAAAATCAAAACAGAACAGAACAACAACAACAACAAAAAACCCCACAATGCAGAACTTCAAGATAATAGTAAATCCAAAATAGTATCATAA
This sequence comes from Hydrochoerus hydrochaeris, assembly GCA_004027455.1. Taxonomy (NCBI): domain Eukaryota; kingdom Metazoa; phylum Chordata; class Mammalia; order Rodentia; family Hydrochaeridae; genus Hydrochoerus; species Hydrochoerus hydrochaeris. The sequence goes on from PVLA01005556.1 coordinate 110,882, forward strand.
TGTATCTTGTTATCATTGGAATAGCTGCACATGCTATCAGATATAACAAAACTAAAACAGAATAAAACCAAACCAAACCAAACAATGAAAACAATACAGGATTTTTAAAAAAGATAATAGGGAACTAATAGTGGCTACCACCTTCAGAAGGAGATCCCCCATAGATGCTACACTGCATACTGTTATCCTCTGAGTAGGTGCTCAGACCCGCAGTCAGTGAAACACTGAACACCTGCATTACGTTGTATTTTAATTCAATAGCCACCATCTCAGTCTGTTTCTCTAGACAGCTCCTCACTTACGGCGGGGTGTACCTTGGCTCCCAGCCTGCATGCTGGGAGGGGCTGGCACCTGGCTGTCCTCTCCACAGCTCATGCACAGTGCCAAATTACTATTAGTGTCTTTCTGATGTCATCGTTTTTGGTTTATTTTGAGACAGGGTATTGCTGTATAGTTCAGGCTACCTTGAACTCACTATGTAGCCTTGGGTGGCCTTGAATTCACAGTGATCCTCCTGTTTCAGCTCCCTGAGTGCTGGAATTACAGATGTGTACAACCATGTCCAGTTATTAGTCTTCTTTGGACTCACTGATGATTTTAACTGGCCAAATATTTTATCATATTTATACATGACATAAAATTATCATATATATAACATATATATATAAAATTATAATTCTATATGTAACTTATATATAAAATTATGTATTCTGTGAGCTTGCCAAATGCCTTATTGAACTCTTCTGTCATCTTTCCTGTTGGTCCAGTGTCACAGAAGGGGGCATGTGGATGGTTGCCAGGCCACCTCCAGGGAGAAACCTCACTTTGAAACCTGGGTCTGTCACCCATCCCATGAACACTCCCCCAGAGCCCAAACCCTGAGCACACTCTGAGGGCTGCTGACCCAGGGACTGGAGGGCCCTTGGCTGAGGCGCAACCCTGAGTCTGAGATAAGTGTGGACCGTGCTGCGCTCCAGCCCTGTATTCCAGGCTGCCAACCCAGGGCATCCTACCTTCACCCTGGGGCTGAGGGGCATCCACACCGGCGTCCTCATGTCTGGCGCTGAGCTCCCACAGGCTCGGCTCTTCCCGGTGTCGTGAAGGCTGCCCCGTGAGCAAGCTCGCTAGCACAAGCCTGTCTCCTGCACTTGGCTTCCAGCCCTTGCCATTTGGTCCCCAGTCTCTGGGCGGCCTGCCCGTACCTCAGATCCCTCCTCTGGGCACTAGGCTTTCCCATGGCTCTTCTTCTTCTCCTTCTTCTTCTTTTTAGTACCCCAGGCCTTCACACTGAGCAATTCCTTCAGTCAAATGAAAGTCTTTTTTTTTTTTTTTTTAAGACAGGGTCTCTCAGTGTAGTTCAGACTGGCCTTAAACTCACTGTGTAATGCAGTCTGGCCTCAAGTTCAGGGTGATGCTCCTGCCTCAGCCTCCTGAGTGCTGGGATTCCAGGTGTGTGCCACCACGCTCAGCTTCTCCAGGTGATTTTGTGTGATTTGAGACACACAAAATCTAAGTCACTAAGTGATCTCAGTCACTGAGGCTAGGCTTGAAATTGCAGTCCTCCTGCCACAGCCTGCTCCCAGAGTGCCAAGATAACAGGCATGTGTCACCATGCCCGGCTCCTACACTCACTCCAGGCTCATCTTCAGGTGCCTGTGCTTCCCCCCTCGCCCACCCAGCTGGGACTCCACTGTGGTTCTGACCCTCCCTTGCTGTCCCTTCAGTGCATGTCTACTGCCCAGTTCTGTCCTGAAAGAGGCCATGTTAAATATGCAATACGGTCCAGCTCCAATGTGATTTCAAAAATTTATTAATACTTTTAATTGACAAATAACTGTATTACATTTATTTTTTATATTAATTTATGGAATACAACATGTATTTTTGATACATGTATATACTGTGGAATGACTGGATCAAACCAATGTCCCTTCCTTCCTTTGTTTTGTGGTGAGACACACGAAACTCAGTTTCTTGTTACTACTTCTAATTTTTGCCATTCTGGAGACTGTCTGGAGACATTCTGTGGTGTCTTACTTTGCATTTCTCTGATGAGGAGTGGTGTTGAACACATGCCATATGCGAACTGGCCAGCTGGTGATCTTCTCCAGCAAAGCGCTCCATCTCTGGTCATCTGTGTTACCTGCTATGCCGTAACTTGAGGGATTCCTTGCACTTTCTTCTACATGGGTCCCTCCTTAGGTGCATAAGCTCATCTCTTTTTGTCTACTTCTTGCCCTTTGTTTTTCTTAAGAGCATCATTTCATCAACATGCTTCGTGCTTTTGATGAAGTCTAATGTAACCATTTGTGTTCTGTTTCTTTTGTGCATTAAGTCATGACTGACAAAACTGAAGACAAGTGACGAAAATCTATGCTTTGGGAAGCCTGATATTTTTCTTTTGGTACCAGGGATCACACTGTGCCACTGAGCTATAACCCCGGCCCATAATGTTCTTCTTCTGAACTCACCGCACTCCCAGGTGGTCTGGTACTAGCTCAGTAAAAGTAACACTAATGTGGTCACAGAACAACAATAGGTAATATTTACCAAGTGGACACAGTATTCCAGATACAGTGTCAAGGAGTTTACGTGTACCATACATTTAATTTCCACAACAGCAACCGTAGGTAGATTTGATTACCCCTATGTACAAACGACGCACACAACAAACATTTTACAGATACATATGGTTGCAAGTTACGGATGTTTCAACTTTTAATTTTTCAATTTTATGATGGTGCAAAAGTGAACCAGACAACCACTGATTTCTGATCTTCACAATGATGCAAAAGTGAATCCATACAATCACTGATTTCTGATCTTCACGATGGTGCGGAAGTGGACCCAATACAACCACTGACTTCTGAAGTTTAGGATGGTGTGGATATAACCATATAGCCACTGATTTCTGATCTTCAAGATGGTGCGAAAGCGAACCAGACAACCACTAATTTCTGATCTTCATGATGGTGCGGAAGTGGACCCAATACAATCACTGAATTCTGAAGCTTAGGATGGTGCGGGTATAACCCTATAGCCACTGACTTCTCATCTTCATGACGGCGCAAAAGCGAATCCACACAACCACTGACTGCTGATCTTCATGATGGTGCAAAAGCAGACCCAGTAACAACCACTACTTCTGAACTTATGATGGTGCAAAAGCATAACCATGTAGCCACTAATTTTCACTTTCAGCATGATAATAAATTACACGAGACATCCAGCACTTGATCACTGAATAGGCTTTTAGACAATTTAGCCCAATTTAGGCTATTGGGAGTGATTTGGAGCACTTTTAAGGAAGGTTGGGCAGGGCTCCAGTGTTTGATCAGGCAAGTGTACTAAGCGACTCTTCAAATGGTATTTTCAACACAGGACGGGCGTATTGGGGTGTAACCCCACTGTATGCTGAGGTGCATCTGTAATGCCCAGGGGTGACAGGAAGTGTGCTGGGTGTCTCACAGGGAGTAAGGAGACGGGACACTGCTGATTCTCTGTGGGTATGTTCTATGACTAAAGGCTTCTTTTCTCCTTGTATAATTTAGCTGGGGTGTTCCCCAGAATGAACCAAAAACGTGATAAAGATGGGATGATACTGACTGGCTGTGCAGACTCAGCTGGGCGATCTGGTGAAACCGTCGGGATGAACTTTTGCTGTGATCATAAAGAAAAGTGACTTCCTTGCAGCCCATGTGTGCCTCTGGCACTGCCGGCGATGCTGCGGGTGTAAGGATGACGGGGAGGCTTTGCTATGTTAAACCAATAGTGACTTTCTCCTCACAGCCAGGCAGGAAGGAGTGGAGGGCGGAAGCTTCCAGCACATGCCTTGCTTGCTTTCCAAGGGCTCCTAGGTCTTGTGAACTCTCAGATGTCCCTTCAGGTGGCTTGCATGCTTGCACACCTTGCCACACTCCTGGCACACATGGGGTTTGGCCGTGTGGGTCTTCTGGTGCTGGGTGAGCTGATGGCCATGGCTGAAGGCCTTCCCGCAGGCCTGGCACGCATGTGGCTTCTCCCCGGTGTGGATGCGCTCGTGCTTCACCAGGCTTGAGCCGTAGATGAAGGCCTTGCCACACTCCCTGCACTTGTAGGGTGTCTCCCCGGTGTGGATGCGCTCATGCTGGGTGAGGTGGTAGCCGCAGTTGAAGGCCTTGCCACACTGGGTGCACTTGTAGGGCTTCTCCCCGGTGTGGATGCGCTCGTGCTTCACCAGGCTGGAGCCCCAGCGGAAGGCCTTGCCGCACTCCTTACACTCGTGGGGCTTCTCGCCCGTGTGGATCTTCTGGTGCTGCGTGAGGTAATTGACGCGAGTGAAGGCCTTGCCACACTCCTGGCACTCGAAGGGCTTCTCGCCGGTGTGGATGCGCTTGTGCTGGATGAGGCTGGAGCTGCAGATGAAGGCCTTGCCGCAGTCCTGGCACTCGTAGGGCTTGTCGCCACTGTGGATGCGCTTGTGCTGGATGAGCTTGTAGAGGCGGCTGAAGGTCTTGCCACAGTCCTTGCACTCATAGTCCTTCTCGCCTGTGTGAAAGCGCAGGTGCTGGGTGAGCTCGTCGCCCCGCCGGAAGGCCTTCCCACAGTCCTTGCAGGTGTAGGGCTTCTCCCCGGTGTGGATCCGCCTGTGGATGACCAGGCTGGAGCCCCAGCGGAAGGCCTTGCCACAGTCCTTGCACTGGTAGGGCTTTTCACCCGTGTGGATCTTCTGATGCTGTGTGAGCTGGTTCCCCCAGCGGAAGGCCTTTTTGCACTCTTTGCACTGATAGGGCTTCTCCCCCGTGTGGATCTTCTGGTGTTGGCTCAGCTGGTAGCTGCGGCTGAAGACTTTCCCACACTCTGTGCACTGGTAGGCATTCTCCCTGTGTGCCCTCGCAGCAGGCCGAGGTGGGGCACTCTCTCCAGCCCGGGGTTCCTTACGGGAGTTGGTTGCCACCTGGCTGGGGTTCCCCTCTCGGGTGGGGATTCCCTCTTGGCTGGAGTTTCCATCCTGGCTGAGACTCCCGCCCTGGTCGAGATTGCGGCTCTGGCTGAGATTCCCACCCTGGCTGAGATTCCCCTTTCTACAGCCTTCGGATCTCTCAGACTCACTTTCACGCATCCCATTAGCTGGGCAGGATTTGCTTCTGATACATGCATTCCTTCTGTGAAGATTCATTTTACAAATGCTCTTTTCTATAGCTGAATTCTTACCTATGTTTGGTGACTCCAAATCTGGAATTCAAAATAAAACAAATCAAAACATCCTTTTCTCCTTTCGCACAAAAACCTAGTCACACAAAAACTTGTCTGCTAGAACTAATGAGTTGCCAAGCGCTCTCATTCAAGCACAGCTTCTTCTGTTGGCACTCTAAAGGCTAGGGCCCACCCTGGGGTGCTGCTGCAGCAGATGGATGGGGGACTGTCTTCAGACAGCTGCCATAATCAAGTAAAAGAAATCTGGGGGACTCTCAAAGAGAAGATGAAAACAAGTATGCTCTGTAGATGATACGGTGGGAAACCCGGAACACTGAGGAAATTGAATTTGGAGCTACTGTGGTATCTAAAACTATATTCATTAGCAGTTGGGTCTCTGTTATAACAGCTGGGGCCGGAGAACAGAACCCACGTTCTCCTTCCCCAAGGGGTGCAGTCAGCTTCTTGTTAACTGGCACACACATGCATGAGAAGAGAGTCCAGCCTGCTGTGCACCAAGAGTAAAAGGACGTAGGCAGGGTGCCCGCAGGTGCTGAAGGCAGTAAGAGAGTCCGGCAAGCAGCATGGCCTAGTGTCTTCATGAGCTGTGACCGAAAGCACTGAGGTGCTGCTTTTGTACGAGTGCTGCGCAACGGATGATGGTACCATTCATGTGACCATTACTTTCCTAAGAGGAAAATGAGTTTCCGGGGTATCTGCAAAATACTGTCATTCAGTGCTGAACTCGAAGTTTGTGGGCTCTAACTTTCAGCTTCACCCCTGCTCCTGTCGGAAACAGTCTGCTCACCTTGCTCTTTCAGGAATTGTGTCTGCACAATCCACTGAACATCTCTTGGGCAAATCAGGGCCCTGCAGTGCAGTGTTCTTTGTAGAGCTGGGTCCCCACAGTACCAGAGCCCGTCAATGGCAACCTGGGCATCAATGTTATGTCATGGGCTGAACCCGGTTTCTGGGACGATGGTCATGAGACCCACAGCCTGGGATCCTGACTGGGGGACAGCCTTGGTGCATTAAGGAAGATAAATAATTACACAGAAGCCCAAGGTGGGGAGGTAACTGGGCTCTAGGGAGCCTGAGGTCTGTGATGCCTGCTTGCATGCTGACAAACCTTGCCTGGGATTTGAGGCAGGAAGTCAATAGGAACCTGGAATGGTGTCTTGGAAACTGTCAGGGAAGCAGACTGCGGCTCACTCGGGACGCGACTCACTCACCTAGGGAGACCAAGTTGCTGTAGTTCTCCAGCATCACATCCCAGTACAGGTCCCTCTGGTCAGGTTCCAGGCACGCCCACTCCTCCTGAGAGAAGTCTATGGCCACGTCTGAGAACGTCACCACACCCTGGGAACACAAACCGCGGGGTCCTGAGGAGATGGTGGGGAGGAGCTGTGGAGGAGAGGGTGCTGTGTGTGCCCCACCCCATGCACACGGTGACATCCCAGCTGAGACCAAGAAGTGCGTCTCCTTCTGGCTACTGGGACAGTGTGCCCTCTGGGTTCCTGACGACTCAGATCTTCCCAGTGGGAAAAGCATCCCTGCTTTTCTCTGGTTACAAGTGCAGAGTCCTCTGGTGGGAAAAGCATCCCTGCTTCCCTGTTGGTTACAAGTGCAGAGTGCCAGCATTGGTTCCTATAGCACCTTACCTCCCACCAAAGGAAAGAAAGAATACCGAGGTTTTTATAATGTCTTTATTTTAGAACATGTGGTTTGCATGTTTCCAAGCTTCAAGTTCAGCATCATGCGAGATTACACTTTCAGCAGGCTTCCTTATGTTTTAATTTTTGAGAGAGCATCTCACACTGTTGTCCAAGATGGCCTTAAACTAGCCTCAGCTTCCAGAGTAGCTGAGATTCTGTGGTGCCTTGGTTCATGAAAACCTCGGTTCGCCAGGTTGCAAATAGAAGGATTCGGCAAAATTCTGTTTCTGTTTGTGAATTCTGCATCACATGATGAACATAACTGCAGCCCTCTTCCCCAGAATCTTAGACAAGTTAAGTTTGTGAACCCAGGCAACAGTGTACAAGCAGGCAAGACCATGCCTGGCTTAGGCTCCCTTTGTAAAGCATTTTTAAAAAATTACACCCCACAGATAGTTGAGTCTAACACACAAAGCCTGAGGAGAAAGCTGGGATGGGATGGGACCACCTCCGAGCTCTGCACTGTGTGACACTCCAGCTGTCTCCACTCCCCCTTCCCTGCCCTCATTCCTGATGTAGACCGAGGATGCTAGGGTAAGTAATTCACAATCTTGTGGAGGTTGCTTTAAGGACAAATTTTTAAATTTTTTATTGTGTACGGTTTTCTTAAGATAGGGTCTTGCTACGTAGCAGAGGCAGATTGAGCTCATGGTGATCCTTCTGCCTCAGCCTCCTGCATCCTGTTGGGAGTACAGGTGTGAACCCAGTTTGATTTTGTCCAGTTCTAAAAGCCAAACACGTTAAGACTGACATGTGAACACCCACTTCTACCTACGAACATTCCTTCTTATCTACCCAGGAGAAGCAGCAGTGGAGAGTCCTGCCTTCCCGGGTCACACAGGACCAGTGTAGCTAACTCGCCAAATCAGGGACCTGACTTCATATTTCCCCCAACAGACTTTGCTCCTTAGTCCTGTCACTGCTCTGGACAAAAAACTGAGCATACAGAGGAGACAGAATGATCTGTGCAGTGACCAATTAATCTGCTAGAAGACAGGAGCAGGGCTTTCTGGGATTTCACTCACTGGAGCAGGGAGCTCTGGGAAGGGGGCCTGCTTAGGTGGGCAGCTGCAGCGAATTTACAACAGTATCCACAACCCCATCCCATTTCAAGGAAAGAGACACACACTTACGTGGGCAGTGGTCTTGGCTCTCATCGCTGGATTGGTCATCTTGGCGTTTCCTCTATGGGAGACAAAATCCGAGAGGTCAAAGCTGGGGTGGAAAAGACATTAAAGCAGCTGCATGGTGGGTCCCCAAATGACTTAAGGTGACCGCTTTCCTCCATCCTTGCTTCCCAAGACATGCACACGCACACACACACACACGTGCACAGAATCCCCATGTAAGACCCATCTGAGAAGAACTGAGAGGATTCTGGAACCACAGCCCTGCACGCTGGGAGCCTTCCTTTATCTGTTCACTGATTTCAGTGTGTTGGACAGACTCCAACACGGCAGGAAGAGAGGCTGGCTCCTGCTGGGGTGAGTGGGAGAGGCCGTGGTGTGACGAAGAATCTGGCCTGGCCCAAAAAGATCCAGGCTCTGCCCTGAGATCCTGAGATGTAACTGTGTCTCTCCTGAAAGAAAGGCCTTTCTTTGTTTCAGGTGTGGGCTGGTCGCACTGGAAAACCAGCACAGTGGCTCTAGAGGAGACTTGGGGTCACACAGCATCAGCTGACCTGGACATAGGAAGTATGCAGAAGATCGATCATACCTGGATGCTGAGCCCTTTTAGGACACTGAGCGTCAGGGCCTGAGTAACACTAGTTCTTTTTTTGGTTTTGTTCATTTTTTATGTTTTGGTACTGGGGGATCAAACTCACAATCTTGCACGTGCTAGGCAGGCGCTGTGCTGCTGAGCTATGTCCCAGGCCCTGAGCGTTACTAGTTTTACAGTGTGTGCTGCTCACTGGCCATACTGGGAGACGTGGCCTATAAGGCCCGTCTGTCTCAAGTGCAAGTAACAGAACCTAAGCAAGGACACTGGGCTGGCTGTTGTGACGAAAGATAATCCATTTCTTTCATGTATATATGCATGCACCTTTGCACACATGCGCTTACACACATATGTATTTACTGTGGCACAGGAGTCAGCCCAAGCCTGTGTATGCCAGGCCCTTGCTCTGCACACTGAGCTATGCCCCTGGCCCTTGGGTCCCTTTTACAAAGGGAGTTTTGCAGATGCCTTTGCTCCTTTGCGTGATTATCAGGGTGAAGAAACACATGTCCATGTTTAGGGTGGGAGGCAGGGCTGGAGGTGCACAAACCGTAAGGCTCAGTCTGTATGTTCGATGGCACAATGAGGGGTGGGGGTCTTGAGTTTCTTCTTTAGGAGGTACACGGAAGCCCGGATGCTTTTTTCTTTTCAACAGGCCTGCATTAATCCAGTTATAAGAAATGTGAATGGAAAGCTGGATGCAGGGGCACACGCCTATGATCCCAGCAATCTTTGAGGCTGAGGAAGGAAGATGGCAAATTTGATCCCTGCCTAGAGAGACCCTGTCTCAAAATAAGAAAGGGCTCTGGATGCAGTTCAGTACTGAAATACTGGGTTCAATCTCTAGTATGTGGGGGGAGAAATATAACAAAAGACACCAATAAACTAACAAAAAAGTAAAGGAGGAGGGCTAGGACTGTAGCTCAGTGGTTTTTGCCTAGAAGTGGCCCACACAAGGGAGGAGCAGGTATACTGTGGTCATCATTAAAACTCTGAATGGAGTGGCCTGGGCAGCAGGAGCACTGCCTCTCAAAGTTGGGCACAGGGAGCCAGGGACACAGCTCAGCGGCACAGTACCTGCTTGGCAAGGTTGAGGGTGTGAGTTTGATTTCTGGTACTAAAAAACAAAACAAACAAACAAAAAAAGACATGCACATGGTGGTTCTTGCATTTATGAATATGTTGCCTTAATGATCAAGAAGACCTGAAGTTGCAGAGGGGGTGGGGTGGGGGAGGAAGGCGCATATTTCAGAAAAGAAAGCTGTGTGACAGACACAGGGCCGCAGTGAGGCGGAGGGAAGGCTCAGAGGTGCCTGTGCTGTTTTGGCGCCGAGAGAAGTCAGCAGCGCGGCAATGCCGGCTGCATCTCGAAGCTGGGAAAGGTGTGAAGCCTGGGTTGGGTCCCCAGCATTGTAGGGAAAATAAATATGCATCTTCTGGTTGTGGGATGCATGCCTGTAACCCCAGCCCTTTGGGAGATGATGTTGGAGGGCTCTGAGGTCAAGCCTAGCCTGGGTAACTGTCTCAAAAATTTAAAAACCATAAAACAGGATGGGGATGTAGCTCAGTGCAAAAGTTTTCACTTTAGTTTCCAGAACCACCCAAACCAAGACCAAACAAAAAGAAAAATACAATGGATTTAAGAGTTCTGCTTGGGGAGGTTTTAGACCACAATGGGCTCTGGTTCTCTGTGTGGGCCTCTCAGACTTGCCCACCCGGAAGGGGCTCTTGAGCTGTAGAGGCCCAGGCTCAGCACCTACTGAAGACTTGCGTTCCAGAGGCTGCTGTTTTCAGAAAGCTGAGGAAGGAAGATAGCCAGGCAAGGGCGTGCATGCCTGTAATTCCAGCACCCAGGAGGCTGAGGCAGAACTGTTGCAAGTTTGTGACCAGCCTGGGCTACAAAGTGAGCTCAAGGTCAGCCTGAGCTGCATAATGAGATACTTGAGATCCTGTCTCGACAAAACACACACATACACACAGAGGAAAACAAGACTGATATGCTGGTAGGTTTACACTTTAATTCTGCTATTATGGTCTATAAGAAGAAATCATTTAACAATAACAACAAAAAGAAACAAAATGCAAACTCACCGTAGCCTTAATTGTAAGATGTGGAATGGTTCTTTCTCCTCAGGGTGTTTTCTCTTCAGATGGCCTGGGGGGTGTGGGGAGGAGGAGGAGGAGGAGGAGGAGGAGGGCAAGACTGTGACACTGAGACCTTTCTGAAGCACTGGCCATGTTAAAAAACGTATTTGGAAACCTTGTGTTCAGGTCCCAGGCAGAGCCCAGTGGTAATCAGAGGCCCCTGGGGTCTTGGAAACAGGGGTTCCCACTCACCCCCTACCTCTGATACCAGGGCCTTTCCCCCGCACTAGGACTTCTATCCGGCCACCCCTTCTGGTCACTCTGGCGGCTTGCAGGGGGCCATCCTGGCTCTGACCTGTCTCATGACCAAGCCACTGTCCTTGCAGGTCATTTCCATGGTGCCACTCTGGCTCTGATACCCCTGGGGACTACTGCACGTGCCTCACTGGCACCTGGTTGGAAGGCAGAGGGATGGAGCATTGGGCACACAAACCAGGGGTTCACTGTCCTTTACCGGTGTCCACCTAGAAAGCCTTCTGGCCAGATACCCAGTCACCACGCACAAACCCACGCCAGCCACCATCCTGCTGCACCACACACCACTGAGGACTACACCACAACTCTGTCACACCCACTAGCGTCCCCCAGGATGCTGCTCACCCGGTCACCCCACCTGTCAGCGCCACCGCGGGACCGGCTGGGCCCGCAGTGCCCGAGGGTACTCCTGCACTAGGGGTGCGGTTACAGTGCCACCCCTGGTCTTTGCGCCTGGGCGCCCCACAAACCATGTATGGGTCTCGGTGCAGCTCTGCTAAAGGCTGTGGTTTGTCACCTCGGCTTGCCCTGGGGTCCCAGGGTCACCACTCTCACGTGTGTAACACTGTCACAGGGATCAGCCTGGAAGTGAGTGCTAACTTCCCTACACTCTCCCACGTGTCAGGGTGACATGCGCTCTCTGCTCACCCCTGCCTGGGACTAGGCGCATGCGCACATCTCGGTCAGAAGCACAGTCCCGGCGCTAGACCCTCCACGCATGTGCACGCACACTGGGGCACAGCCCCATGTGCTTTCTCTCTCAATCTCGCTCCCAGAACACAGGCTATGACTTTTAAAATGTAGTTCTGAGCTCCAAAGATTTCTAATCCTACTATGTGTTTCCTCCTTCATTACAATGAAGATATGACACTATAAGGATTATAGAGACAAACTGTCTCAGGTATGTAGATAGTATATTTAAAACACCTGCAATGTGTAACAATTATTTAATACAAATTAGCCGCTAAGGTTGACAATAATATTACACATCTCTTAATCTACATTCATAAATAAAACCCAAGTCTGCTTGCTTTCTTATTGGCAATACGTGGTTCTTAAACCAGCTGCCAATGTAACGGATTTTAATGAAAAACAATTTTCAAACCCTGATGTTAAGAATGAAGATTCTTTTAAATTAGCAGTATTAGTAAAAACAATTCTGTGACACATTGAGGGAATATTCCTGCTCCATGGGCAAGGGGAAGGGGTAGAAGCATGATTCTGCACCAGAAATCAAGCTCTGAGACTGATCTGAGAGGATGCTAAGTTAGGAACACACAGAGAGGCTGAGTCATGCACTGAGAACACTCATAGAAGCCTTCGTATCACATGGTTTCTCCTACACAAGAAACCCAAAGGAGAAACAAATTAAAGAACAAAATAATAGACAGACAATAGAAATAGGGAGACATGTTTTGCAAATGGGGAGGGAACTAAGAGTTGGAAGGAAGTGTAGGATGAGACTAAAAAAAGTATTAAGCTGTATTATGCACATGGACCAAATAACTACAGTAAATAATCATTAAATATTGCAAACATGCACTGATAAAAATTTGGTGAACATCTGAAATTACTGCCATTTGTTACAGTTTGTATCTGAAAGCTCCCCCCCACCCCCCCGCCCAAAGTGTCATGTGGTCATGGGGCGTGGGCTTTTTCCAAGACAGCTTATTAAACCTCCACCTCTTATTTTCATGCCCTCACCTCAGCAAACAGTTACAGCCTTTCCAACTTGATTCATCAGGGGGGCCAGGGTCCTCACTTTGTAAACATCCTCAGCCTGTGCAAGAGAAGGGCATGGAGATGGGGTGAGTGCTACACCTGCCTTAGGAGGGTACATACAATATAAGGGAAGAAAAGAGGCTCGCTCCTCCCCTTCTGTCTTTGCTTGTGCTGTCTTTTGCTGCCATGACCTGTGACCCTTCTGCCATTCAACCCTGCCTTGGACTGAAACCTCCACAAACTGTGAGCTAAATAAACCTTTCCTTACTTAATTCTGGTTATCTTACTTGGTGTCAGCAAGAGATAAAAGTAATTAAGGTACCATCTTATTCATTTTCATCTGTGTTGGGGTTGTTACTTGCATGGTGCACGTTTTTAAGGTACCAGGCATTAGTGATTATCATGTTCTACAAAACAAACATCAAAACTATAGGAAGTGTAACACTGGAAGGTTGTGCTTGTTTCTCCTTTTTTATCGGTATCAGGGATCAAACTCACTACCGCGCGCTTGCAAGGCAGGCGCTTATGCTGCTGAGCTAAATCCCCAGCCCCAAGGTTGTGCTTTTTATTTGACCATGGGATTTGTTTCAAATAAGGCAGTTCTAATTCTCTCAGTGTAATGTGAGTGGCTTTTCAAAAGAAAACAAGCCTCCACTCTCCTGCTCACTTGTACATGTGTAATGTGATCCATGGCTGGGTTGGATTGTTTTCCTAGTCTGGTGTGGACAGTCCCATGTACATGAACACCCGAGGTTTCAGTGCTCCAGAAACAATACACTCATTCTGACAGGTAAGAGGGTTAGAGGCATATACATAAAAACACTGACAGTTGTTATCTGAGGATGGTATAATCAGGGGGTAATTCTGACATTCTCTATGAGCTTTTTAGGGAATGGATCTTTTCCCTCTGCAGCTTCCCTGCATTAATTCCATTATAAGTAACAACAATGGAATCTCTATGGAAAGTGCTTAGCAATGAGAAATGACAAATGAGGGGAGGTAGTGTGTGGCAGTTTCTAAGGAAACTGAATGGAAGCACCTCGGTAGGAAGAGGACAGTCTCTCAGAGATGTGCACACCTTCATCCTGGGCAGTGGGAACACGCTTATCTCACGGCCAGTGTATAAGACTGCAGACCGACCCCAGCTGTTAGCCATACGGTCGCAGGGCTGAGAATTTCTCCAGAACTATTCTGCCAGCCTGTGTCTTTGAGACTGAGGGGGCTGAGAGAAGAGAGACAGGAGGAGTTGCCAGGAGCAGGGCCGGAGTGAGAAGGACTTAGCTGCCTCTGAATCCAAGAAAAGACAGACCCTGGACAGCTCCTGGAATGTCAAAATGATGGCAGCTTCCAGCACCTTGGTTTGGCCCAGTGAGATTGGCTACTGACTGCTAAATTCTGAGAGCTGAGTTTATATACTGTTGGGGTTTTGTTTGTGATTTCACCCCAAAAAGAATCTCCTCCTTACCAAAACAGACTACAAGATAACTTCTAAGAGCTATTCTATGTGTGTGTGATGCCATTAGATTCTTGGAAAAGCAGAGCTCAAAGGAAAGGGCTTATGATGGTGACACACTGTGTCAACTTGTGAAGTTTAATGAAGTGACTCAGCAAGGGGCCAGGTCCTTACTTTATAAACATCCTCAATCAGTGCAAGAGGAGGATGGGAGACAGGGTAAGTGCTACACTTGCCCAAGGGGGTGGTAACCTGCTTACAACAGAAGGGAGATTTGTTCTTCCTTTCTTTTGCTCTTACTGCTCTTGCTATTATCTGCCACCCTTATGTGTTGGCCTGTGCCATGTCACCTTGCCTTGATTATGAACTGAAACCTCCACAAAGTGAGCTAAATAAACCTTTCCTTCCTTAATTTTTGGCATCTTCTTCTTCTTTTTTTTTGTACCAGGAATTGAATTCAGGACCTTGGGCTTGCTAGATAGGAATTTATGCCATTGAGCTACATCCTTGGCCATTAGGCATCGTGTATTTTGTCCCAGCAACAAAAGAATTTAGTAGAGACATGGGGTCATTGCTGTGACTGTACCTGACCATGTGGTCCAACAGCCTTTGGGAATGGCTTGTGAGAAGAGTTTGGAAAGGTTCAGAGATGTCACCTGAAGGAGTAGCACTGGAATGCCTTAGGCTGTGCTGTATGGGAGATTCTGGTCAGAGCTCAGGAGACCAGAAAGCTGATAGAAATCCTGCCAGTAAAGACTAGGCTTGGGAGGTTTCTTCTGGGAAGAAAGACTGCATTGGCTGTTTGAGTCCAGATGATGTGTGTTACGCCTTGGCAGAGAGTTTGTCTGCATTTTACTTGTGTTCAGACTTTTCCTGAGATTGAAATTAAGGGTGGTAGACCAATTAATCTGGCAAAAGAAATTTCAAGGCAGTCAAATGTTGAGGCAGTAGTATGGATATTGTTAGGGGGCTTTAGTCATATCTATGTTGAGAATTAAGAGCAAAGAGTTCAGCAGGTTCGTTGTGAGTCTGGCTAGAAAGGAAGCTCCAATAAAGCAGTGGACTACATAGATAAAGCTGAGGAGATCTTGATCACTGAGAAGGAACAGAATATAAAAGGTGGCCTGAGGGCATCACAAGCAGCAGCAAGTGTTCACCTTTGGCAGCCTCAAAACTGCAAAAGTACAAGACTTTGCTTTGAGCAGAAAGTCACAGAGAACCATGTTTCAGAATGGTGGTGGCATAGAACATTCGTTCCTCAAGGCTGGATTCAGAGTGTCCACTGATCCAGGCACTTGATGCCTACAGCTAAGGGAGAGGGAAGACGGGCTACTGTGTCAGCTGCTGGCAAACCCTGACATCATTCACATGGTGTTCCAAGCAAAATATGAGTTATGCAGTCAAAAAAGCTTCCACCTTGATTTCAGAAGGCCTGACAGGCCAGGCAATGTGCCTCTGAAAGAGCAGTGTGTAGTATGAAGCCAAAGGTGCAGTGGAGACCCCAGAAGTTTGGGGAAGCCAGGAATGTGGATCACCAAGGAAACTTGCGAGGGAGCAAAGTGGGCCTAACAGAGAACTCGTGAGAGCTCTAACCACCGGAGAAGTGCTGTATGGCAGAACCACAATTTCCTCAGATTCTTAAATGTCTGCCTTGCTGGAGTTTGGACCTGCTTTGGTCCCAATCCTTCATATCCCCAATTGTAACTTTTAGAATGAAAATGTTTGTCTTGGGCCGCTGTATGCTATAAGTGTTTGACTTTTCATTTGTACAAGGATATGCAGGTAAGAATTTGCCTTGGATCTGGAGAAGACTTGGGACTTGAATTTTGAGCAGTGCTGAAACTGTTAGGACTTTGGCAACTATTACAGACAGACTCAAAGGCTTTTTCATAAAAGGATGTGCATGAGTCTCTGGGGTGGTGGTGAAATGCAACGGTTCTAACCCAATGTAATGTGGATTTAGTGCTGGTTCTCAAGGATTGTTAAACCTGTTACAATGTTCCAGCTCTCTGTGTATCTGGAAACTGGTTTAAAGAGCTGTGTCTGTTTGCCATATTGACATGGCATGCACTGCAATGGTTGATACATTGTGTCAACCTGAAAAGCTTGGAAGTTTAAGTGACTCTGTAAGGGGCAGGATCTTCACTTTGAAACATCCTCCTCTGTGCAAGCGCAAGGTACCCAGATGGTGTGGGTGTGCGAGTAAAAGATCCACCCTGGGGTGGAGAGCCTGCATACACATAGGGGAGAGGTTGTTTTCTCCCCCACTTTGCTCTTGTTGCTTCTGTGGTTTTCTGGTGCCTTGAACATGTTGCCTCTGTGCCATGACATCCTGCCTTGGAGCCAGCTGATTATGTGAGCTAAATAAACCTTCCCTTCCTTATGCTGGGCTTCGTATATTTTGTCCCAGTAAGGAGAGAAAAGTAATCAACCCAGGGCTGGTAAGTGAGGGCATACTGAGGGGGAGGCTTGCATGGCCCTGTCACAGTCCTCAGTGACGAATCATGAAGTTTAGCTGCTGTGTCAAAGAAGTGTACAGTGCAAATTGTACAGACATGAAACACAATGAACAAAAGGGTACGCACCTGAACTCAGCGTTAACACCGGTTCAACTCGGTCCCCTCGGGCTGCTTCCTTAGGATAGTCTGGGGGGATGGAGAGAGAGGGGCTTGAGATGCCTGGCCTTTCTGAATGCAGCCCCATTAGTAAACATTCCCTGGCACACTCAACCTCTGTGCATACTAAAATCAACCCTAGATCAGACAACACTGGGGCCGGAGTGTTTCAGGGATTCCTGAGATTGGCCAGCTGCCTCTTCTCTCAGAAGGGCCGCCTCCAAGATTCCTCCTGTCAGGAAGCCTGCGCCAGAGCAGTACGGGTGAAGACTGCTACCTCGTGCCTATGTTTGTTCTTCCTGGCTGTTTAGAGGACTCACACTTGCACATCCTACCAGGTCCACTGCTCCCAGGCAGGAGCCACGGGTTGACAGGTCAAGGAATAGAACGCGGCACGCACAGCAGAAACACCGGCAGCGCTGCCCTGCATCCTGCTTACTAGACGCGAGGTACCCAATGCTCCCAACACCACTCTGCGCCAGCGACTGAGAGCTGAGGGCCCTGTCACACCTACTGAGACCCACCCCCTGCAAGAGACGGTGCGCTGCCCTGGCACACAGGGGCACTATATAGTCCTCAGCCAGGAGCCATCTGAGATTCAGCTTGTAGGGTCCACCTGGGGCAGCGTGACAGAATCAGCATCACCCCAGACCACTGCCTGGGAGAAGCGCGCGCACCTGTGCCATCATGGAGACTCAGCGGCCGCGACCAGGCGCGCACTCTCCAGTGCGGCATGGGCAGAGCTGACCTCCCGTGGACGCTGGGCTGGACCCCGCCAACTGGTGGCCCGCTGCTGGTGGACCGTACATGGGCGTGCATGTAGCCTACGGCGGAGTTGGCTGTGCTGCGCACCATTTGCAGTGCACGCGAGACCCGCACATAACACCATACACGCACACGTGCAGTCATTGTTTATAGGAGAGGCCGCCCACGCAGATTTGCACATGCGCAGTCAAGGCGTTCCTGGGCCCAACTGCCTCCTACGTCTGGATCTTCCCTGCCTGAACAGCAGGGGCCTCCCTGCTGACAGTATCCATGGAAACCCAATCCCAACATGCAGTGCGGCAAGGTCGCGCAAGCGCAATGCGGCCTCGAGTGCCGCAGAAGGGGGGCAGCCCTGGGGCCCACACAACCCGACTGCGCAGGTGCGCGGTCGGTATGGACAGGCGGGGCTCCGGGAATGCCGTGGGGGTGATGGTGGTAGGAGTGGGGGCGGGGGAGAGGCGCCGGGTGTCCCGCGGCCGCGCTCTCAAGCAGTGATGCTGGGTTTTGCCGGCCGCGGCGGCTGGCGCGATCCGGGGCTCCGCGTGCGGGACCGGCCTCCATGGTCCTGCTGTCCGCGGCTGCGCACTGGCCCCGTGGCTACAAGTGTGCGTACTTCTCAACGGACTCAGCAGCCGCCGGACTCTCAAACCATTGAGTATACATACAAATATATGTAACATTTGAAGTTATTCAAACGTATAGAAAGAAATCTGAAGAACTGGGCCTGGCGCTACTCTTCCGTAACCCTGGCTGAGGCAGGAGGGGCGTGAGCTCAGCACCAGCCTGAGCTACGCAGTGAGACCGTGGCTCAGAAAAACCACCACACAGCATGCGGGACAGATGAGTGGGATTTCTTTATACAGATTTCACATTAGCGCTCACAAAGCTCAGCACAGGAAACGTCTATTTCTTTTTTTGGTACTGGGAATGGAACCCAGGACCTTGCACTTGCCACGCAGGCGCTGCGCCCCAACAGAGGAAACGTAAGGCGAGAGGCCCCTGGTGCACAGAGCGACATCTGCACCTGACCTCGGCGCCACTCCCTGCCCACCCCGCTGTCCGGGCTGTGGCCGGTGGAACTGTCCCAAGGCCGAGGTCAGGCCGCGACCTCCTCGCTGGGTTACCTTCAGGACCCTGGGGATGGTGCACTCATAGAATTGTGGCTGCTGTGCACATTTTTGTATTGTGTTTTGGTGCTGGGAATGAAACCCAGGGCATAAAGCATGCTAGAAAACGAAACTGCTTTACCACTGAGTTACAACGGTAACTGAAATTGAGAAGAATGCAGAGTTGGAAAAAATAGAAATATAGTGTAGATTAAATAATGGCATGGGATACCTTTTTTTCCTTTCTTGTTCCTTTTTTTATTTTTTTTGAGACAAGGTCTCATTATGTAGTGTAGGCTGGCCTTGAACCCATGGTGATCCTCCTGCCTCAGCCTCCCTAGTGCTGGGATTACAGGCAGGTGCCACCATACCCAGATTCCTACCCCTTTTAAAACTTTGAGACAGTGTATCGCTGTCATTAAGTTACCTAGTTGGGCCTGAAATTGCAGTCTTCCTGCCTCAACTTCTGAGAGCGCTGAGACTATAGGTGTGGGGCACTAAACCCTGTGGGAAGTCTAGAGATGATACTGATTCCGGTCAACTGAGAAGGAATTTATGATGGATGACTAAACAAAATGAGTGGGTTTAAAAACAGAGGCTGGGTGACAAGTAGACTGTAATCTCACCCTGCCTCAAAAACATGGCCCTGGGTCCAATCCCTAGCAATATATGCACACATGCATGGGCAGTCCTGAAAAGTAGCTGAGGGAGGTTGGAATAGAATTCAGCTGCAGGGCTCAGCACGAGGCGTGGAAGGACCTGTGCTCCTGAGCTGGCTTCAGAGATGAGGTCGGGGCGGGGAGATCAGCAATGCAGCAGCCCAGATGCTGGGGAAGTGTGGACACAGGCGTCTCCAAAGAGACTAAATCTGGGACCACTTGGTTTGTTACTGTGGCAGGCAGGAGAGGGCGCGAGGCCTGGTGAACAGTGTGAGCAAATCAGCCAAGGGACTGCTCCCCACACCTGCCCGCCCGTGTCTGCGTCTCCACAAGGTGCTCAGACTCTGGGTACCACGCACTGCCCGCTGCCCAGGGGAGCACATGGGCCAGGGGCCAGAGGCTGTGGTCAGGACATGCGTCCAGGTGCCTCCCTGCCTTCCCTGGGTAATCTGTTTAATCTCACACCTGGCTGGGTGTGCTGCAGGGCCTGTACTCTCAGAGCCACAGGAGGCTGAGGCAGGAGACACACGAATTCAAGCCTGACTTGGGGAATTGAGTGAGACCCCAGACTCAAAATAGAAAAAACAAAAAGAGCTGGAAGGCTGGACAAGATGACATGTGTTGGGAGGCTGAGGCAGGAAGAGCACCTGCTCAGAGCTCAAGGCCAGCCTTCAGGATGCAGTAAGAACCTGTCTCAAAAAACAAAACAGAACAGAATAACAACAACAAAAAAAGGGCTACAGATGTAGCTCAGTGTGACAGCCCTGATTTCCCAGTACTGCAAAAAAAGTTTAAAATCATATTAGATACAATATTTCTGAAGTATCTTTTTTTCCTTTTCTTTTTCTGAGACAGGGTCTCACCATGTGGTTCTGGTTGGCCTTGAGCTCCCTCCTGACCTATCTTGTTATGGGACTGTCAGGGATACCCATGTTTATATGCATCTGTATGTCTTCACATAGGCACACACACTTCCCCTTCTCACAGCTAAGTTGGATACACCTGTTTGGAGCTGCACAGTATTCTATGAGATGAAGGTGGGAAAATTTACTTAGTCCAATCATGAGAAGAAACCCAGATGGCCAAAACCCAACATAAGGGCATCTTACAACATATGTCACCTTTGAGAACCGCCGGCATCCTGGCACACAGGTCGAGTCTGAGCCGGTGTCACAGCTGGGCAGAGTCAGCGGAGCTCGGACAGCAGGGCGTCACACGGCAGCCTGGAAAAGACCCTGGAGAGACGCAGGGTACTCATTAGGAGCCAGGAAAATGGCTGGGGGAAGAGTATGTGTGAGGCCTTGGACAGTTCATGGCACCAGGTATCAGAAATGCAAAAGCCATGGGCACCCAAACAAAGCCTAGGGTTTAGTTAGTAATATGAAGGTCAGCACAGTGCTACCTGCTCCTAATGGCACTTACTTGGGAGGCATAGGCAGGAGAATCTCACTTATGAGGTCACCTTGGATAATTTGGTAAAGCCCCTCTTTCAAAAAAAAATAAAGTGTGTAGATGCAGCTCAGAGATCCTGTGTTCAGACCTTACTACTGCGAAACCAAACCTAATCAAACCAAACCAAGGGTCAGAGAGGGCGGGAGAGGAGAGACAGCTGACCTAAGTCCAGGAGTGGAGGGCCCTGCATCCACCACAGCAGTGACCATCCCACAGCCAGTCACGGTGGCAGTGTCTGCTGGTGCCCCGGGGTGCAGGGAGGAGTGTGTGAGGCTGAGGCTTTGGTCGGCCTCTCTGAGATGCCTCCGCTTGGGCTGCAAACCGAGCTGCTGGCAGAAGCAGCCCCTGCGATGGGCTCCTGCTCCCGGCACCACCTACATGGGGCCCAGACCACAGATGGTGCAGTCCTTTTGTGGCGACACTAGCCCTAGGGGTGGATCTGGAGGCCACTCTGCAGCTGGCAGAGATACCTTCCCAGTGTGGTCCTGCCTGTGGCACTTACAGGGAGACTCTTTTTTGGCTATGATTTTTTTTTTTTTTTGGTACTACTGGGGATCAAACTCATGATCTTGCGCTTACTAGGCAAACGCTTAAACTACTGAGCTAAATCCCCAGCCCCTCTGATTTTTTTTTTTTTTTTTTTGAGTTAGGCTCTTGCTGTGCAGCCAAGGCAGCCTCGAACTCACAGGTGTCCTCCGGCCTCTGCCTCCTGTGTGCTGCGGTCACAGGCATGCCCCACTGCCCGCCTGCAGGGTACTCCTGGGTCCCAGGGGCAGCCCATCTGCCCTCATGGGAGCTGGGATTCAGGCCCAGCCATTCTTGGCGGTGCTGCTGGACAACCCGCTCTTGCTGGGTGAGGGGCCAACTCAGGCCCTCCCAGAATGCCCCACGTGTCCGCCCGCGGCCCCGCTGCCCGCAGTCGTGGTGCAGTTCTGCCGGCGTGAACACACCTGTGGGGGTCCCTGGACCCCGCTCGCGGAACTCTGAGGAAATGGCTGCGTCATCAGCCCAGCGCGGCCACCAGAGGCCGAGACCCTGACTACGGCCAGGGCAGGGCTGCTCGCTGCTCACCCGGCCCGGTCACCCCGAGGGAGCCCGCAGGTTGAAAAGGAGCCTGGCCCTGGGGGCCCCGCAGCAGACCTGATCCACACCCGTCTTCTGGGCAAAGGGCAAGCGAGGCGGGGCGTGTCTTCAGCCCCACTGTGGGCCCCGCAGCAGCGCAGGCCCTGGCCCAAGCCTGCTCAGCCACCCCCTGCGGGCCTCGGAGTCCGGGTCGCAGCCTGCAGAGCCGTGAGCCGCGGGCGCACCCTGGCGGCAGGCCCCAGCGCAAGGCTCTGTGGCCAATGTGACCCTGAGCTAACAACGTGAACTAATGCGAGCCCCGGGGGTGCAGGAGTCGCTGGGTACATCCCGCAGACGAAGGAGACACACAGCTACCTCAAGGGAAACAGGAAGAGAGTGCCTGGGGGGTAAAGAATAAAACGGAATAAAAACGTAAACCATTAAAAAACAAGCCAGGAAACATCCAGCAAATAATCGGCAAAGCTGCGCTGCCAGCTCGGCTTTGTAGAAGACAGACAGGGTGGGGCCTAAGGCGAGCTGCTTCTAACACCCTAGTGACAGGGAGGGAAATGGGAAGAATAAAAGAGTATTATTAACAATTAGCCCAGTAGAGAAAGAAAAATAAAAAAGAATGTAAAAGGGTAATGAAGGCATTAGGAACCCTCAAGACTCCATGAAAGTCTCAAATTTTCAAATCATTAAAGTTCCATAAGGAAGATGCAGGCTGAGGCAGGAGGTTCACTGCAAGTTCAAGGCCAACCCGGGATACAAAGGGAGTTTAAGGCCAGCCTGAATTATATAGTGAAATCTGTCTCAAATAAAGAAGGAGGGCGACAGAAATGGGCAGGAATCCATTTAGAGAAATCCTGGATGAACCTAGCAAAACTTGGCAGGGATCTGGACATGTGGTCCAGGAAAGTCAAAAGACTCCAAGAGAGATCAATCCACACACCTGTAATCCTAGCACTTGGGAAGCTGAGGCAAGAGGATCACTATCAGTTTGAGGCCAGCCTAGACTACATAGTTTAAGGCCAGTCTGAACTACACAGTGAGACCCTGTCTCAAAAAACCAGAACAAAACAAAATGCGAAAGATCAATCCATAGAATATTTTTATATTTATATTTTTTTCTGGGACTGGGGATTGAACTCATCACCTCACACTTGCCAGCCAGGTGTTTATGCCACTGAGCTAAATCCCCAGCCCTACAGAATATTTTTAAATACACAGTAACTCAGTTGTGGAAAAACAAAGAAAGAATCCAGAAGAAAGGAACCTTCCTGCCCATTTCCCTGTGCCTTTTTTTGTGAGAGTTTTGTAAAGGAAACCTAGCAGCAGGCTTCTCACCAGAACCACTGTAGGCCAGGAGGGTGAGGGATGACACTGCCAACTGGGGCAGCACAGCCAGCAAAGCTGTGCTTTAGAAGGAAGGCGAGGGGAAGCTTTTCCTGGGCAAATAGCAGCCGGAGGCCCAGCGTCCTGTAGCCTGCTTTGTGAGGCTAGGGTGAGTTTTCAGGTTGAAATGTTTTCACACACAATATGAGAATGCGGGAAAGTACAAAATACATTAATAAGCCAGGCACTGTGGTACCTGGCTGCAATGTCAGCCCACTGAGGCTGGTGGATCAGAGTTCAAGGCCAGCCTGGGATACACACTGAGATTACCTCAGCAAAACTGAGCACACCAAAGCAAACCAGATCCAGAATTCACTAATAAGGGGAAGGACATAATGTGCTTAATTCTGTAGATGAAACACTTTTAACTCTAGTATGAAAGCTAAAAGATGAACATATTAAGTATGATAACTGGTATAATTGGTTAAAGGCACACAATTTAAAGGATGCAAAGTCTGACTTAATAAAAATAATGTGAGTGAGGGACAAGTGAATGGGTAGAGGTTTTTTGTTGTTGTTGAAAAACTGAATTTGGGCCGGGGGTTTAGCTCAGTGGCATAAGTGCCTGCTTGGCAAGTGCGAGATTGTGAGTTCGATCCCTGATACAAAAAAAAAAAAAAAAAAAAAAAAAAAAAAAAAAAAAAAAAAAAAAAAAAAAAAAAAAAAAAAAAAAAAAAAAAAAAAAAAAAAAAGAAAAAGAGAGAAAAACTGAAGTTGTTGTCAGTTTAAGTAATATTATAACTACAAAAAGCTTTATGTGGGCCCATGGCAAACATGAAGAACAAAACTTCGAGATGAAACATAAAAGCTGAAGAGAAAGGGTTAAAACATACTACTAAAAAAACTGAACATATCATCAAGGATGGCGGCATTATTACAAAGGAATAAAGCAAGTTCAAAACGCAGTAAACAATTAGCAAAATGGCAGCAGATGATCCTGGCAGGTAAAAATTACTTTAAATGTAAATGGATTAAATTCTCTAATCAAAAGACTATAATGGCTGGATAAAAAAAAAAAAAAAAAAAGAAGAAGAAGAAGATCCCATAATATGCTGCCTACATTTTAGCTTTAACGACAGACAGACAGACAAAAGTGGGGAGTATTCAAGGCAAATGGAAAACCAGAAGACAGCAGGGGGTAACCATAGTAATTTACCAAACCAAATTTAAGTAAAATACTGTAAAAAGAGACAAGGCCATTATGTAACTGTAAAGGTATCAATTCATCAGGA
Source organism: Hydrochoerus hydrochaeris (assembly GCA_004027455.1). Taxonomy (NCBI): domain Eukaryota; kingdom Metazoa; phylum Chordata; class Mammalia; order Rodentia; family Hydrochaeridae; genus Hydrochoerus; species Hydrochoerus hydrochaeris. The sequence continues at coordinate 135,352 of PVLA01005556.1, forward strand.
GAATATACCACTTCTATACATATATGCACTCAACTTCAGAATAAATATATTAATGAATGTGAGGAGACATGGATAGCAATACTACAATATCATGAGCCTTCAGTGCCCTACACTTGGCAGTGGGCAGATCAGACCAGACAGCAATCAGGAACATGGGACTAGAAATACATTTTATACTAAATGGACCCCAAATACACATAAAAACATTCCACTGAACAGATTAGACATTCTCCTCACATAGATAAACCCCCTTCTAGGTCAGAGCATGTGGTAAGTAAGCTGCAAAGCAAGTCTTAACAAAATGAAGAGGGCTGAAATCAAACCAAGCACATTTTCTGCTCACAGTGGTATGATCTTAGAAACCAGTAAGAGGAGTACTGGGCAATTTAATGACAGAGGAATTAAACACCATGATGGGAACACCAAGGGCTCAAGGAAGACAGTGAAAGAAGTGACAAGGCACCTTGGGACAGCCCTGTGGATGTGGTGGGGCCGCAAGGCGCTCACCCAGTGTGCGCAAGGCTCTGAGTCAACCCTGCACTGCAGGAAAAGACCTTGAGCCAAATGGGAAGAGAGCATGCTAAGATTCAGGGACCAGCAATGGCTATCCTGGGGGAACGCTTGCAGCTAGGGGTACCTACCTTATGGAGAGGGAGAAAATGTTTCACTGAAGGACTTAAAAAGGACAAACTGAGCTCATAGTTATTAGAGGGAAGGAAGCAAGCACGACTAGAGCTGAATATAATGGGAAAAGGTCAGTGAAGGAAGAAGTGGGGACTGAACCCAGGGAGCCCAGAGTTTTGTTTTGAGGGATGACATCACTCAGCAGCCCAGGCTGGCCTCAGGCTTGTGATTTGTGTATCTCAGCCTCCCAAGTAGATGAATTACAGGCATGAGCCATCGCATCCAGCTTTAAAGCTTTTTTTAAAAGAGATAAAAAAATAGAAGAAAAATCCCTGAGCATGGATAGCGGAAATAAAAGATATTATGACAACAGGATAAGATACAGGGACTTGTAAGGGACAGTTAGAAGTAAATGCCAAAACATCGAGTAACAGAGGCAATGGGTAAACTCTGAGGAACACAACCTCCCATGACTATTGTAAATAAATGGAAAATCTGAGGACACCAAGAACAGAAAAAAAAGACGGAAGAAGTAAAATGGTTTCCCATTTTGAAATGGCCAGGACCGGATGGCTTCACAGCAGAATTCCACCAAATATTCAAAGAACTGTACTGAGTTTTCTGAAATTCTTCCAAGAAATCAAAGAGGAGGGAAGACTTCTTTTCCCCTCCCTCACTCCCATGGGTGTGTGACTGTGAGAACCCAGGGCCTTCACACTGAGCTACCCCCAGCCCTTTATTTTTAAAATAGGGCCTTGCTAAATCTCATGAAGTTGCCCAGGAGGGGCTCAAACTTGCCACCCTCCTTCCTCAGCCTCCCGGGATGTACGTGCACCACCACGCGGGAACCAGGAGGGAATGTTTCAAAGCTCATTTTGAGGCAAGCATTACTCTGATCCTAGACCCAAACAAGAACAGGCCGAGAGAAGAAAATTAGAGGGCAACAGCTCTAATGAAAAGAGGCGCAATGATTCTCAATAAAATACCAGTGAACCAAAGGTGCACACTAAGTGCATCAAAACGATCCTGCACCACGATCATGGGGATTTACCCCAGAGAGGCAAATCTGTAAATGAGATACACCCAATTGACAGAAGTACAAGATGCATGGTCATCTGAAGAGGTGCAAAAACAAAAACCAACCGACCAAATTCAACATCTGTTCATGATCAAACCTCAGTAAATTAGGTATAGAAGTAATGTTCCTCAGATACTGAGAAGCATATAATCAACTCTCTAATTAATGTTTGATACACTGTCAACTTGAGAAGCATGGAAGTTTAAGTAAGAGACTCAGCAGGGAGACAGCAGGGTCCTTACTTTGTAAATATCCTCAACCTGTGCAAGAGGAGGGCACAGAGATTTTGTGAGTGCTACATCTGCCCTGGGTGTGAGTGGGGGTGGCCTGCATACAATGTAAAGGAGGAGCAGAGGCTTGTTCCCCCGCCACCCCTACTTTTGCTCTGGCTGTTTTTGCTGGCTGCTGCCTTGAAGTGTTGCCCCTGTGCCATGACACCCTGCCTTGGAGCCAGGTGATTATGGACTGAAACCTCCACAAACAGTGAGCTAAATAAAGCTTTCCTTTCTTCACTTTGAGTGTTGGGTATTTTGTCTCAGTAATGACAGAAAAGTAACAAACACATAGTGATAATTGGAAAGTTTCCTTCATTGAGGAACTAGAAATGGTGCCAAAAAAAAAAAAAGCCATCTAAATTGGAAAGGAAGGAATTAAATTTGCTCTGCTTGCAGATGATGTGATTTTATATTTAGAAAACAGTACAACTTTCACAAAATTGTTAGAAACAGTAATTTACTATAGTTGTAAAAATCAAAATTGACATTTTGTCAGATTTTCTAAACATAAACAGTGATCAAGTGAAAAGGAATTAAGAAATAAAACAGACCAAATACTTAGGAGTAAATCTGAGATAGGAAATCAAAGACCTGCATGTGGGAAAGTATAGAGTATAGATAAAAAAAAAATTGAAGAGGATATAAAAGAAAGAAATTCCACATTGATGGATAAGAATAATCAATATTGTTGAAATGTGCTTATTAACCAAAGTGATATCCACTTTTTTTTTTTTTTTGGTACTAGGGATTGAACTCACAATTTTGCACTTGCCAGGCAGGCGCTTATGCTGCTGAGCTAAATCCCTGGCATGGATCTCCACTTTCAATGCAATTCCTATTGATCAGTATTTTACACAAACACTTGTATAATTTATTTGGATTCACAAAATATTGCATATAGTCAGAGCAATAGGCAGCAAAAAGAACAAATCTGGGAACATCATACTGCCTAAGTCAAATGCCCATAAGAATGGAATGTATTAAAAAATTTTTCACTTTGATTTTTTTTCAGTATCGGGGATTGAACTCATGACCTTGTGCTTGCCATGCAGATACTGCTGCAGCTGAGCTAAATGCTGGGCCCTTCTCTTTAAATTTTTGTTCCTTGAATTTTTCTAAGTAATACTTGAATTTTATGAAATTTCATGCAAAAATTCAAAAAATTGCAACCTTTGGCATAAAAGGGACAATTAAGCCAGGCATGGTGGTACACAGTGGTAATCACAGCACTCAAGAGGCTGAGGCAGGAGGACTACCATAAATCTGAGGACAACTTGGACTACATACAGACTGAATTCAAGACCAGTCTGAACTACAGTGAAACCCTGCCTCATACACCACCACAAAAGACAACCCCCCAAACAAAAACAAAGAACAAAACAAAAAGATGCGAAGTTTCAGTTAGAGAACAGGAATAGGTTCTAGAAGTAATAACATGAATGTTCTCACCACAAAACCAATATGGAAAGGAGGCATATATTAATCAGCTTATCAAAATATGTTGTATACCACTATCAATGTCAAAAATAATTACAATACCCTACCCTGAATTCAAACAACTCTAGCGTTTGATTCTGTGTAAAAACCAGTCCCTTCCTCTTCAAGTCACATGCTAATGTGATATGCTAAAATTAACCTCCAGGAGAGACTTTTCTAGAACTTTCTTTGTTTTGTTTTTTGAGACAGGGTCTTATGATGTAGTCCAGACTGGCCTCAAATTCGTGGCGATCCTCCTGACTCAGCCTCCTGAGTGCTGGAATTATAGGACTGTGCCATCATGCCCAGCTGACATGATGATTCTTAGAAAAGAAGAACTCACAGGAGGATTTCAACAACTGTCCCACAGGCCTATGACCATTACTAGAGGGTTGGTCAGGGGACAGTGCACTGAGGGATGACCCATTCCTGTAGGGCCCTGACACATTCCTGAGGAGGAATTACTGGGCTAAAGTTTGATTACGGGAAGATAATTTGGGCCAAGGAAACTGAGTAGTTTTAAGCCATATAAGCACAGGCATTTAAGGAAGAGCAAGGAAACTCACCTGGGCTTTGACTTAAAGATGTGTAATGGTTCTTCTTCCTGAGGCTGTTATCTCTTCAGCTGGCCTGTGAGGAAGAGGAGGGCAAGAATGAGACACCAGGGCCTTTCCAGAGGGCAGACTATGGTAAAGAACACGGTTGAAAGTTGCTGGGCACTGAGTGTCCCGAGACTCCTGAGTGGATGAGCCCTGAACCAGCCAGCTGTTCCCACCTCTGCAGGTACCTCTGCAGGTAAAGCAGGAGGCTGTCTTTCTCATGATGTTCCTGTTTTTTGTTTCTCCTCAGTTTCTCCCTCCTTTCCTGTCTGCAGTAGCAGAGACTGAACCCAGGAGTTTTACACTGAGCCACATAAAAATGTCCTTACAAAAATTTTGAAACCATGTTGCTAAACTGTCCAGGTGGGTTTACATAATTTTTAACCCCCTGCCTCCCACAGGGCTGGGATTAAGGGTGGGTCACCATGCTGACTAGGAAATCTACTGGATGCTCTCTCTGGTCATTCAGGTAGCCTGCACCGGCCGAGAGTGGTGGGCCATGCCTGTAATCCCAGCACTTGGGAGGCTGAGGCAGGAGGATCACTGAGTTTGAAGCCAGCCTGGGTTACACAGTGAGCTCAAGGCCAGCCGGAAATATACAGCAAGACCCTGTCTCAAAAAAGACAAAAGCAAAACAACAAACAAAATAGGCAAAAAAAAAAAAAAAAATCTGTCATCTGGTGACTATGTTGTCCTCCCGGTTGTTTTGGTGTTAGGGACGAACTTCCAGGCTAGCTCATCCCACAGGCCCTTCTACTTGTCTATCTCCTGCCTCTTCTGTGTCCTTCCCATCAGCCACTTTTGCGATAGGGTCCTGGTTCCCGGGTACCCTGGGCCACTGTTCCTGCGCAAGACCCTGGCAGCTGGAAGCTGAAGCCCGGCAGTGCAGCGATGACAGGAGACACATGTTACCGTCACGCACCCGTGTGCACCCAGGCGCCCCCTACTCCACGGCCCGCCAGCCTCCGCCTGTGCTGCACCCTCTGCCACACTCACTGCGCCCCGCCGCTCACACCTACCTATCGGCACTCGCAGCAGGGCTGTGCCGGAGCTCGGGGGCAGCGTCCCAGTGCCCAGCCACTCCCACCTCACCGCTGACCACACACCTGTATCACAGCTGCGACGAGGACAGAGTCGAGGCACTGCGCCCCGCAGATCTGTCCCTGTGGACCTCGCAGCACACGCACATCACATACAATGTCGCAGCTGCGTCACAGGTATAGATGCTCACCCGACCCGTTCCCATAGACACCGACCTCCACTTGCCCACCGGTACCATGGTAACCGGGCGGAAGACAGTGGGAGCATCGCAACGCCCACTCCAGTGTCCCGGTTCGTCCTTCCGCGCATCTAGTGCGCATGCGCAAATGTAGCCGTCATGGTTAAACGGCCACCTTGGAGAGCTGCGCCTGCGCATAACATGCACATGCGCATGCGCAGTATGTCGGCCTCCTCTCCTTTGCCTGCTGTGGCTGCATCCTACTCCCTGTGACGCGAGCGAACAGTGTGTCCAAGGAAACCCATGCACGCATGTCCCAGCATGCAGCGCAAGACAGCGCTGTAGGCTGTAAATGTAACAACGCGGGCTTACTGAAGACTACCATGGCGGTGATAAAGGAAAAAGGCAATTCGGACCTGGTTGGAGCGCGATGCCTTTGTAAATGCCACACTTTATGCAGGGCACTGGGGTCTGTTCCTGCCTAGGGCGTCCTGGACCCAGCTCCACAGAGGCAGTGGCCACGCGCCGCCTTAGCAGCAGTGTCAATTTCAAGCATTAGCAGGCGGACTTCCAAAGAGCCGTTTCTTCTTTAAGGAAAAAAAAAAAAAAGCCTCGAAATTACCCAGAGAAGTGAGAAATAGTAATTTGGGATCAGTTTGCTGAATAAATTTTGTTTCCTGCCACTTGGTGGCACCATTACTGGGACTGAACCCCAGGCCTTGAAGCTGCTAGGCAGGTGTTGTGCTTGGCGACTTCCCAGTCCCAGCTCCCTCAATTCACAGGGTTAGATTTGAACTTGTGATTTTCCTGCTTCAGACGTGGCCGCTGTACTCTTTCGAACCTACATACGTGTGGAAAAATGGCTCAAAACCTAAGGCATGCACTACAGACTGACAGTTCTCTCCATGTTGTTCCCTATCAGAAGGTGAAGTGTGATTTTTACTTAGAAACGTTTTTTTGGTTATTTTTAATACAGATTTTTGTATTTCAGGCTGGCCTTAAACTCTCACAAATGTAGACCAGGCTGGCATCAAACTTGCAGTGATCCTCTTGCCTCAGCCTCTCAAATGCTGGGATTATAGATAGGCATGTGCCACCACACCCAGTAGAATAATTCTTTTAAAATGCAAAAAAAGCAAGCAAAATAAAAGATAGATAACAGGAAATAGGAAGATGGAGTTTTTGCAAATGGGAAGGGGACAAAGAGATGAGGGAGGGAGAAGAAATAGGAAGGGAAGGAAAAAAGACTTAAGATGTGTTATGTATACATACCAGTTCTCCACAAGGGACGTGATTTTTTTTTTTTTACTGCAAATATATACTAATAAAAATGAATCTGTGATGGAGGATAAATTAAATTATGGTCTGCTACATAAAGGCATGAAATACATTTACCAATTAAGATTTTATTAATGACTTATGATTTATAACGTGGATTTAATCATGTACACATAGCATGGGTAGGCTGTCTTAGTAAAATTAAGAATGTAGGCTTTGTGGTCTGATGCTCAGGACATGAATCTGAGCTTTTATCGTTATTAATCTATTTGTGTACTGGTGAAAAGTGAGATAAAGACTGTCCCAACTTGTAAGTAAAATTATCTACAAAAAAAAATCCAGTAAAGGCTGGGGATATAGCTCAGTGGCACAGTGCTGCTTGGTAAGCACGAGGTCCCGAGTTCAATTTCAGGTGCCAAAAAAACAATAGAAACAAACAATAACAACAAAATCCAGTATAGGCTGCACATCTCTAATTCAAAACTTTGCATTTTAAAATACTTGGGAAGACCTCTGAGAATATGGTAGAACAATATTGATCAGAGTCAATGAAAAAGGAGATCGTATAAATGACTCAAAAATCCTGCTCACAGAAGTAATGGCAGCAAACTTCCTAAGAACGGAAAAAGAATTTAACATATAATAAGTGAGGTATATAAATTTCAATCAATTATGATCAGAAAAAAAAATCTCTATCACCCGGGAGGCTGAGGCAGGAGGATCACTGCGAGTTTGAGACCAGCAGAGGCCACAAAGTGAGCTCAAGACCAGCCTGAACTGCATAGTGAGACCCTGTCTCAAAAAGACCAACACTTCCAAAACAAAACCAAAAACCAAACCAAACCAAAAAAACCAAACAAAAAAACCTCCATGTTCAGAAAAAGAACAGAATATTAAAAGATGTTAAGAGAAATAAATCACTTGTAAAGGAAAGCCCATTAGAATCACAGCAGGCTTCTCAACACAAACCCTTAAAGTCAAGGAGAGCTTGAAGTATTTCAAGCTCTAAAAGGAAACAACTTACAACTCAAACTGATGTACCCCACAAAACTATCTTCAGAACTGATAGAGAAATAAGATGCTTCCATGACAGCATCTGAGGAAATTTAGGAACACCAAACTGGTACTCCAAAAGGTCCAAATGTACTAAACACATTCTAGAAAGATAATGAATGCAACGTCATGGACCCTAATAGAATGAATCCATCAGGCAAGGCAAGTAATTAAATAGAGGGGAAAGATAGGGAACCAACTACAGGAAAATAATGTAAGGATAGGTCAATAGATATTGGTTATAACCATCAAAATAAATGGTCTCACCTATCAAAAGAAACAGATTGGTAGAAGGGATGAAATGAGAGCCAACAATAGGCTGCATACAAGAAACACATTTAACTCAAAAAGCAATTCATAAACTAAAGTCTAAGGATGGAAAACTGCACTCTATGTGATAGGAACCTGCAAAAAAGTAGGGTAGCTATTTATTTGCAGACAAAGAGCATTTCAAGCCAAGACTGAGTAAGAGACAAAGAAGGTCGCTGCATACTTGTTAAAGGAATAATCCAAGATGAGGAGCTGATAATTGTAAATATATATGCATCAAGTACCAGTGCAACCAACTATGTAAAAAAAAAAAAAAAAGAGATCAAACTTATGACCTCACACTTGCCAGAGAGGCGCTTATGCTGCTAAGCCAAATCCCTGGCCCTAAACAAATATTAATGGAC